>CM054931.1:7016097-7069308 GCA_029168755.2 Tillandsia fasciculata
AACCGAAATCGAAAATAAAACGATAAAATCTATGTTTGGTGTTTGGTCCAGATTAACGATTGGAATTAGTATAATTGATTCCTATTTTCAATATTTAATTTTTTTTATTATCAAAAAATAATTAAAATTAAAATTAAAATACAAAATATAAAATAATTTGAAAATGAGTTTGCACCTCAAAATATAAAATTAAATTTATAATTTAAATTCAAAGTAAAAATTAAATATTAAAAATTTATATTAAAATATTGAAATGATAAGTTAAAATTTTAAATATAATTTTTTAAATTTTAAAATTTAAAATTGAGTGGATAATTCAAAATATAAAACTAATTTTAATTCAATTCAAATTCAAATTCAAATTTACAATTAAATTTAAATTTAATTTATAGATGAAATTCAAAATGTTTGATTGAATTTATATTTTAATTTAATTTTTAAATCAAAATCTTAAAATTTAAAATTTATTTTCTAAATTTAAATTTTTATTTTTAATTTAAATTAAAGTCAAAAAATTAAATTAAATTTTAAATAAAAATAAAAAATATAATCGAGATATTTTTGTAAAATAAATATTTTCTTTCTGAATTCAAATTTGCCACTTAAATCACTAGATTGGAAAAAGAAGGTGATGGGGAGATTCCTATTCACCTGGAAATCGGGAGCGAACGGGACACCTGTACATCAAACACCTATAAATAAATTTGTCTATTCTGATTACGATTCCTGAATAAAAAAGTAGCGAATCAAACACACTTTTATATTCTCTCAAAAAAAAAATGAAAAAACCATTACATCACATATTTTGAAATTTATAATTTAAAATTTAATGCAGGGGAGTAAGGAAGTCCAAATATGAGAAAAAAAAAATTCTTTAATTGGAATAGACTATTATTTTACTTCATATTTTTAATTGGTTGGAAACAATACCTGGAATAAGAATTTGTTCTCGTCTTGTTCCAAGCACGTTTGGTTATACATAGAAACATCAGTTTTTATCTTTATGGAACAAAATTTTTTTCGTAAAACAAGTTTATTTTCACTTAAAATTAAGTTTAATTAAAATAGATATAATTTTAATTATTATATTAATTTTTTAATTAATCTAATATTTTGACTAATCTAATTATTTTATTAACAAATTATCTATAATTAACTAATTAATTTATTAATTTATTAAATTATTTATAGTTAATTAAATTATTTAATAATAATACTCATTATTGTTAATTATTTTATCAATTAATATGTAGGGTTAGCTAGCAATAGTTAATTAAATAAGTTAAATTATTATTTAATTAATATTTTTATGTTAATTAATTAGATAAAATATTATTATTTTAAAATTATAATTATTTTTAATTTTACTATTTCAATCTAACTATTCAAAATGCTATTTTTCTTATTCGCAGAAACAACTCAATTTTTATTCAAATGTAACGGGAACAAATATAAGGCCGAAATTGCTGTTCTAGTTTTTTTTTCGTGAAACAAGCTTATTTTCACTTAAAATTAAGTTTAATTAAAATAGATATAATTTTAATTATTATATTAATTTTTTAATTAATCTAATATTTTGACCAATCTAATTATTTTATTAACAAATTATCTAACTATTAGATAATTAACTAATTAATTTATTAATTTATTAAATTATTTATAGTTAATTAATTTATTTAATAATAATACTCATTATTATTAATTATTTTATTAATTAATATGTAGGGTTAGCTAGCAATAGTTAATTAAATAAGTTAAATTATTATTTAATTAATATTTTTATAAAATTTTATTATTTTAAAATTATAATTATTTTTATTTTTACTATTTCAATGTAACTATTCAAAATGCCATTTTTCTTATTCGCGGAAACAACTCAATTTTCATTCAAATGTAAAATTTATTTTATTTCTACTTGTTTATGAATTTATAACTATTTTTGAAACAAATAGTTCTGTTGAGGCAAAAAAATATCGCCACGTGGAGAGAAGCGTGAGTGATTCAGAAGACGACGTATGACAAAAATGGGCGCCGAAGATTACGACTCGGTGCGCCAAACTTAGAGGTGAATATGGACGGAAAAGAGCTACTATTCAATTGAGGATGATCAATTCAAATGGAAGTAGTTGAGAGATACACGATGATTTTTCTTAAGTTACGTCGATTATCAAAAATGGTGACCATAAATCTAGTTCGAATGAGTATAAATAATCGAACCATCGAAGAAAAAGCAATCCTATAATCTTGTAAGCCAGTGACTATTCCTGTTATTCAATACATTCAATATTTGCATCTATAATTTTTCTAGACTAAGTTTACCTTTTTCTTTACAGCATTCTTAGATAGATCTTCATACCAACACTTATTGCTTTTCTTTAACGCTCTTCTTACAGCTTTCCTATGAGTAATTCTAATTGTAATCGTTCCCCTGTAACCGTTTTTTGAGCTATACAATTTTCAATTGGCTTTCGACCGTGTTAATTCTTATATCCAAATCCCAATTCAGTTCTTCTAGACCGAACTTTGTTAAGAGTTTGATTGAAAAGAATTCGGCCGAGCGGATTTCTCCTCGGCCTAATAGTTTGACACGCTGTATATCACACTCAAAGGGTCAACTCGGAGGCCGTAAACAGATTGGACCAGATCAACTGTCCGCAGTGCTTTTCGACCCCTACAAATTTTAACTTATATCCGAATCAAATAGAGTCAAAGAGTAATATTACTACCAGTATATTATAGTTTAAGTATACTACATTTTAAAAGAGTTATCCAAACAAGGACTTAGAAGTTAAGGTCCCGTTTGGTTCGGGTATAAATTTAAGAGGTATAAATTTTTTTTATACATGAGATAGTTTGCTATTTCGGGATAATCAAGTATAAAAGTTAAATTGCGTTTGGTTCAAAAGTTAGTATTTTTTGGAATAAAAAAATTATGTTTGGTTAAAATTATGAAATAGTAGAGAATAGTGAAAAAATATGATAGATTTTTTTATCAAAATACTAACTTTGTCCTTACCTTCTATATATATATATATATATATATATATATATATCTATATATATATATATATATATATATATATATATATATATATATATATATTATTTATTGTAATTATTATAAATTAATTAAAATGAAAATTTAATTGTAAATAATAAATTATATCTCACCTAAACAAAGTAATTTTTTATATTTTATAGTATATTTTAGTAAATAATAATTAGTAAACAAAAATAATTATATGGTCATATAGTCTCAGATTGGAATATAAACTAATATAAAAAAAATAAAAATACATTCACTACCCTGAGGTATAAATCCTATTCCACGTGGGTTGGAATATTTTTTACCGAATTATTCCAGAATAATCAGTTAAGTAAGAATTATTTTAAACTTTTATTTCTAGTCATTTTTTATCATCGTTTGACAAAAATAGTGGAATAAAGGATGAATAACCTTTTTTTATCCCACAACCATACAGGACCTAAGTGTAAGATTTAAATCCTAGCAGTAAGAGATGAGGATCTATTTATGTCTTATCAAAAAAAAAATTCTAATACTAAAAATCTAAAAGAATTTATTTAATTCTTAGATCCAATAATATAAAAAGTACATCTATATGGGATTATTCTTTATTGGACAAAAATTTTATGGGAGGATGCGGATGGGCACTGCTTTTGCCCCCCACTGTTCTCTCTCTTTTTCTCTCTAAATCTTTTCTTTTCTATCTAAACCCAATAATATTGGGTGCATGCCACATCGTCCCCGAACTTGACAATGCCCACAAAATTTTTCCTCTTCTCTTTTGGCTTATGCATTCACACTTCGTTTAACAATTTTATTTTGGATTTTAAATTGACTCATTTTGGATGTTGGCTTCGGGCCAACCAAATTGCTCGACCAATTAGGCAATAACTGGTAGATTAGATCCAAGTAATTTTCTTATTCAACCATCACGTTTATATTCTCTCTAAAGAAAAAAAAAAAAAAAAACATCACTTTTATATGAAACTCTATTGAAGCATGGACATAGTACCTAGCAAACAGAGGAATAATGATATTTAATAAGGGAAAACTAAGTGTACACCCCCTTGGGAGTGTACATCTTACACCTCACTCCATTCTGGGGTGGGGTGAATTTCATCTGTCACACGATGTGATAGGTGAAATTCACCCCACTCCAGAATAAGATCGTGTGACAGATAAAATTTACCTCATCCAGCATAAAATGGGATGTACCATGTATACCCCTAATAGAGTGTACAGGTAGGAATGCACTATCTTAACCTAATTATTTCGGGCATATAACCACTCTCTCGTTTGAACTCGTTTATAAAACAAAAGTCAAACAAATATTTAGGGTCACTTTTTGAATTTAGAATTTTTTTTATTATTTTAGTAAAAAATAAAATAAATAATAATAATAATAAGTGGTTGTAGCAAATCCCACGCGCGCTTTTTAAATTAAACTCCAAATTTAGATCCCGTTCTCCCCAGTCTCAACCCACTTCCCCCAACAATGCCGCACCATCTCCTCCCCTTCCCCTTCCACTTCCTCCTCTTTCTCCTCATCCTCATCCTCCCCTTACCCTCCCTCTCCCTCTCCTCCAGTCCCTGCTCCGCCGCCGACATCGACCGCTGGTGCGCCGCCACCCCGCACCCGGAACCCTGCCGCCACTACTTGGCCCAATTCATCCCCCGGTTTCAAAACTCTTCTTCAGATTTGTACCGCACTTTCCTGCACCTGACGCTCGGCCTCGCCGACCGCGCGCAGTCCCACCTCCGCAGCCTGGGCTCGCGGTGCCGGTCTGACGCGGAGCGCACGGCGTGGCTCGACTGCTGGCGACTCTACGCCCACGCCGCCCTCCTGCTGAACCGCACCTTCGGCGGCCCCTGCTCCCACCTCGACTCCCAGACCTGGCTCTCCGCCGCCCTCACCAACCTCGACACCTGCGGCAAGGGCTTCGCCGAGCTCGGCGCCTCCCCCGCCATCATCGGCCCCGTCGTAAGATACAACCTCTCCGACCTCGTCAGCAATCTCCTCGCCGTCAACAACGCAACCTCCGCCCCGGCCAACACATCCAATGCCGCCCCGAGCAGCTGGACGAAGATGCTCTCCAATAAACGGCGCCTTCTGCAGCTCGGATCGTTGCGCGCCGATCTTATAGTCGCGCAGGACGGCTCCGGAAACTTCCGGACGATCAAGGACGCGCTTAACGCTGCGGCCGCCGCCGCGCGGAGCGGTCGCCGCAGGACCGGCAGGTTCGTAATTTACGTGAAAGCCGGGGTGTACAGCGAAAACCTAAACGTCGTTAGTGGGTTGAGCAACCTCACCCTCGTCGGCGACGGCATCGGCAGGACCATCATCACCGGGCGCAGGAGCGTCGCCAATGGCTTCACCACCTTTAGCTCTCCAACATTTAGTACGAAATTAAAATCATCCATTTAAATTATATATTAATCATCTTAATTAATAATAAATTAAGTAGTATCATTTTTGTTAAATTATATATTAATCATCTTAATTAATAATAAATTAAGTAGTATCATTTTTGTCTAACTGGTTCAGGCGTTTTTGCCGACGGATTCATGGCGACCGAAATCACGTTCCGAAACACGTTCGGGCCGGGCTCGCAGGCGGTCGCGCTGCTGTCGGCGTCGGACCGCTCCGTCTTCTACCGATGCGGCATCGAGGGCTATCAGGACACGCTCTGCGTCTTCTCGCAGCGTCAGTTCTACCGCGAGTGCGACATCTACGGGACGATCGACTTCATTTTCGGCAACGCCGCCGCAGTTTTCCAGAACTGCAACATCTTCGTGCGGCGGCCGAGGGCCGGCGAGTCGAACGTGATCACCGCGCAGGGCCGCAGCGACCCGAACCAGAACACGGGCATCGTCGTCCAGTCGTCGACGATCCGCGCCGCGCCCGAGCTGGTGCCGGTGGAGCGGAGGGTGCGGTCGTACCTCGGCCGGCCGTGGATGCAGTACTCGCGGACGATCTTCGCGCGGAGCTACATCGACTCGATCATCGCCCCGGCCGGGTGGCTGCCGTTCAACGGGAACTTCGCGCTGAGCACGCTCTACTACGCCGAGTTCCGGAACACCGGCCCAGGGTCGAGGCTCTCCGGCCGGGTCAGGTGGCCGGGTTACCATGTCGTCGCGCGGCCGTCGGCCATCAAGGAGTTTAGCGCCAGCCGATTTATCGC
Source organism: Tillandsia fasciculata (assembly GCA_029168755.2). Lineage (NCBI taxonomy): Eukaryota > Viridiplantae > Streptophyta > Magnoliopsida > Poales > Bromeliaceae > Tillandsia > Tillandsia fasciculata. Next base: position 7,022,305 of record CM054931.1, read on the forward strand.
CGGCAGGACGTGGATACCGTCCACCGGAGTGCCATTTAACGCCGGATTTTAATGAGTTTAACCGCGCTTCATTATTATTATTCAATCATTTGATACATTTGAAAATGTGAAATACTTAAATTTTAAATTTTAAATCTCACAAAATAATTATTAAGATTAATTTTATACAATTTGCTGTAGACATGTCGATCGAATAACAGATATATTTCAATAAAATTTAAATTTTTATATTTATTTTTTTAAAAAAAATAAATTATTTATATATATATTTATTTGATTTATTATCGTTTAGTTTGCTATTTATTTTTTGAGAGAATATAGATAAAATATTAATTTTATCCTTTAAATATTTTTTCTAAATGTTTTAATTATTAAAAATATTCATAATTAAGTATAATATTCGAAAATATAAAAAAATTAAATTTATCTCATTCACTAATTAACTGGTTAAATATTTAATCTATAATTAATTATATTTTTTAGCAAATATTAATATAAGATTTTTTTAAAAAATAAATATAAAAAATTAAACTTTGTAGAAACATATCTATTATTTAATATGTTTATAAAAAACTGTATAAAATTAACCAAAATTATTAAGTATTTAAGTCCGGCTACTATAATATCTGAAGCACGCTTCATACTATCAAGTTGTATTTAATGATGTGGCTTCTAAATCGATGATCAGTTCTATTAGACTTTATTTACATTATTAAAAATATTTACAAATTAAATTTTATATATTTTTTTGATATCATTTATTAAGTGATCAAAGAATTTAAAAAGTGATAATGACAGATGAAATACGTTTGTAAGTTCAATAGTATAAAACAATTCAAATTATATAAAATTTTAATAAAAAATTTTATTTATCAAAATTTTTAATTTAAAATTTAAGGTTTTTATTACTATTTTTTATAAAATTTTTATTTTCAGTTGTGCATTTTTACACTACTCATTTAATATATAAATATTGTTGAAAAATTATTAAACTTGATTTCTAAATATTTCTAATAGCGCAGATCAAATTTAACATAATCGATCATTAATTCAAAAATCACATTATTAAAAATAATTTGGTAACACGACTAGCGATAGTATAGTAACCTAGTTGGAAATATTTTGCAAATTTCATTAACTTATCAATGTTTGTAAATTAATAGTTAAGAAAAATAATTCATCCACTTATAAAGTAATTTTTTTACAACTATTATATTTAGTTATACTAACATGAGAGGTGATAATTTGTATTAGTTCTTTTTATATTATAGTAATTATAATGTACTTAAAGATACTTTTGCTATATTTAGAATGAGTAATGCTACATGTACACTCTCAAAGGGGGTGTACATCTTACACCCACCCATCTAAGGATTGAAGGGTCACTTCACAAATTGTGAAGTGACCCCTCACCACGCCAAAGTCAATATCGTAATTCGAGAAGTCTCGAGCGCGATACATGGCACGAAGGAAATGATGATTTAATTAATTACTTAATTAATTAATGAGTTAATATAATAAGTAAACTAGTCAATCTCATCATGTCCCAATAAACCATATTGTGCTTCTAAAATTCGCTTATTTCATAAAAAAATAAAAATAAATTTAAATACATTTATATAATATATTTTTAGGAAGAGTGTTTTGGTTGTGTTTAGATATAAATAATATAGTGCATGTGCTATATATTGAATGTGACCATATTTTGATCCGTGGAGTCAACTATTTGGATGGATCAAATTAAAGTTTAGCGCGCTATGGGGCTTTTAAAATAAAAAACTTGTATACTCTTAAGTAAATTTTAATATATTTTTTTTAAAATTAATGATCAACTTCGTTAAATTTAATTTAAAAAATATAAAGCATAAAAAAAAAAATTAATTTTGAAATTATTAAAATAATAATATTAGTAATTGTAAAATTTATGTTTTAAACACTGTAGATTAAATTTAGCACAATTGGCTATTTATTTATAAACTTCATTATAATCTATACTTACAAATATATAAATTCTCAATACTTTTTGGCACGTGGCAATTTTTTTTTCATCTCACCAATTCTTATTTGATAAAACGGTAAGACTTTTTCCCTTTCCTCTTTTCTCGGACTCGACTTTTTTTTTTCCATTCTCTCTATTCAACAAAGACAGTTTTTCCTTTCTCCTTCTCTTTCATTATCTCAAAACTTTTTTATTTCTTCAACCTCATTAACGTCATAACTTTTTCCCTCTCTTCCTTTTTATTCAATGAAGGTGAAACAAACCTTATAACTTTATTCCTCTCAAATTTTTAGAAAAAAAGCAAGCAAAATTTTCAAATTTTAATTCACGCTAACCCGACTCAACCCGAGTTGTGGGTGCAGTACAAGAGATTGTTCCACCGCCTCCTTCGCCACTGCGGCGATCTAATAGAGCAATATAAGATGCTTAGACCGGATAAGACTCAAGACGATAAAGAGCAAGACCAAAAGGGCCTTTCAATAATTCTTTTCATCCCCTCTCTTTCTCAATAACAAAAATATGTAATATTTTTATTTATTTTTGAATTGTTAAACTTAAACATATATATATTAGTTATACATTTGGATTAATTTATTATTAATTTGATATAAATTTTTTTCCACTCTTATATATTTAAAAATTTATAAAAATATATATTTTATTAATATTTTTTTTTTTATTATCTACCCATTTTATTTTTTTCTATTATTTACAGCGGCATTGTGTAGGTTACTACTCTAGTAAATAATTAAGGAGCACAGAATGACTCCTATAATATGAGTGAGTAATTAAGCATACTAAAATAAAGGGGCAATTGCTTTTATGTTTTTGAAAAATTTTCGACATTCTTATTTCACTCTCTTAGAAATTAAGTTAATATTAAAAATATATTTTTAATGCTCTAAATTCTTTCAAATACAATTTAAAGTTAAATTCGATTAGTGAACGATTAGTAACTGCTGTTATCTTTATAAAATTATTATTTTATTTTTTCAAATATACCAATTTACTGTAATTATTTTTTTTTTTATTTGTCCTTAAGTTAGGAGCAATAGAAGTATTTTAATTTTTTACCTTTTCAATTATACTTTTTTATGGTCAGGAACTTTTTTTATTTACCCTCAAATTAAAAATAAAATATATATTTTAATTTTTTTTATTGCCAATAAAAATTTAATGTGAATTTAATTCGAAATAACTATATCCCTATAATAAATTAAACAGAAACAACTTATTTAGTATATATATATAAAAAAAAAAATTGTGATTGAGAGGCTAAATTTTCATTTTGCTTCATAAAAGATCTTACTATCCCTAATTAATAAAATACTATATTATAATTTATCTTATTTTAATAAAGAAAATATTTTATATTTATTGGAAACGATAACAAAAAAAAAAAAAAAAAAAAATCAAATCTCATGTCCTTTTTTTACGAGGAATACGAAGTGCTTGCTTAGATTTTTACCCTACTTTGGAACCTTTTTTCTAAAATAAAATATTGAGTGAAAGCAAATTCACGGAACGCGAGGTCAAGCTCTCGGTAAATGTGCGATACTCAGTTTGTTTGAGCTCGATTCAAAATTAAATAAATTAAATTTAAATAAAAAATTAATATTTATTTTAAATTGAGCTTAAGTATTATTAGACTTACTTAAATCAAACTTGAAAAATTCAAAATATATATATATATATATATATAGTTCGGTTAGAATACTATCGATAGCACCAAATAATTGGTGCTATCAAGTTTTCAGGCGTTGAATGAAAAGATATGCGGTTGGGATTATAGTGGTCTCCTAAGATTTTTACTATTCAACCAACCACCTAGTAAACCGTAGGGGACCACTATAATCCCAACCGCATATTTTTTTATCCAACGGCTAAAAACTTGATAGCACCAATAGCTTGGTACTATCGATAGTATTCTAGCCTAATTATATATATATATATATAAAATGTATTTTAGTTATATTTATAGTGAGAGAGTTTAGATTATTAAGCTATATTAACTGGGCTACAAGAACAAATTAGCAAAATTATACTCTAATTTCTCTCTCATTTTTACATATTCACAGTTTCACTTGCTCTAAATTTCTAATCTCTCTTTTTTCCCAAGTCCTAAATTTCTAATTACTCTCTCTCATCTCTTTCATAGAAATAAACATTTGTTATAAGATTACATATATTAATTCATAAATTATATTTTTTTAATATAATAATATTGTATTTTATGTATTTATTTTATATTTTAAATTATTAAACATACTTTTATATTAAATTTTAAATAATATTTTATAAAAATTAAATTATAGATTGTGTAATGTTAAGAATTTCAAATAGTTCGCTTAAAACTTAAGTTTGCTCGACTCGAAATTAGACTCGTTCGAGCTTGGTTCGAATTAATTTCAAGTCAAATTTAAGTCTAAATTTAAATTTAAAATTAATTTTAAATTAAATTTAAGTTGAGATAAGCTCGCTCGAGTTCGTCTCGTTTCCACCTCTACTCTTTGCAGTGACTGCTTAGCATGCAATACAAGAAATGCACAGTAAAAAAGTGCAATCTCAAGTTACATTCCTTAATTCTTTAACATTCTATTTGAATACATAGATATTTTATTTATTATATTTTTAAAATTTATTTTTAAAATTTATATATTTGGTAAATAAAAAGTGTAAATAAAATTTGCAATTAGATATTATTTTCGGCCTTCATTTTTTTTTTTTTTTTTTTTTGGGGTAAAATAATTACATTGTAGATGAGATGTGTGATTCTATCAAATTATAAATATCAGAATTTTTTAAGGAGCATAAAATTTCTTGCACTGAGTAAATCACCTTCCAAATTAACATGCCCTCATAAAATATTATTTTTATATTTACCAATTCAGTGTGGTATTAGAAAAAAATTTTAAAAAATTGAGATTATATGTGATTTATTAAAATTTTTATATAATATTTAAAATATTATACAAAAAATAAAAAGAAACAGTAAATTATTTATCGCTTTATTTTTTTTTTAAAAAAAATAACGATAAATAATTCACCATATTTTAAATTTTATTAAAAATTATGAATGATAAATTATTTTTCAATTACTCTTCCGGCACGAAGTTGGATGAAATAAAATTATTTGATCAAATAAATTTTGATAGAGTTATTTAGTAAAGAGCCACAACTAAATCTCAGCCAAGCTCGATGTGGTATGCATGCTATGATTAAAATGACGATCTATCGAATCGTCGACTACTCGAAACCAAAAACCCTATAACACAACTCAAAAGCCCCCACGGCAAAAGGTACTAACAACATGAATTCAGTGCCCCAACCATGCTCACAATCACACACGGCCCACGAAACCTCAAAAAACAAGTGCAACCTCTATAACAATATGACGTAGCACAAATATCACTATCTCGGTACCACCCATCTCTAACAACTAACCAAACAGAACGGAAAATCAACCCAGTCACCACTTACTAAGAACATCCTACTAAACACTAGCCCCTCAGTTAACAATATGAATCACCATAATTAAATATAGCTAATCATACAATAAATAGTATCTGCCCCCGAAGTTCGCACAATCAGGCAACCCACATAACCTCTAAATAATAAAATATAATATAATTTAATCCCCACTCAAACACGCATTTCTCTACAGCTATTAATTATAGAAAGACAGTTAAAACACCTACATCTAGCTAGCAAACAAATAAAATAAGTAATTCACCATTCTCGATGACACAGAACCTATCTAGACCGCAAATATTGACAGAACACGAACGATGGAAAAGACAACATGCATAGCAGCAACCACCACGCGTGTATGACACCACTTTGAAAAATTCAACGGCACCCCGACTCAACCGCACGGTATAAAAAATCTCGGCTCTAACAGTCAAACACAAAAGATTACAAAATCCAAATCCAAATAGAGAGATCCCATGCTTAAATAGGCATAAAGAGTGGATTCGGGCACCCGAAACCTACATTCGGGTGACCGAAATCGCCTAGTTTGGGTGACTCGAGCCTCACGATGTGGCCCGGCAGATTCAGGCTGCTACAATGAGCGTTTCTGGCGTTTGAAAACGCGCCTGAAATGTTCGCTCTTCTGCCGCACACGCCATGTGCACGTCACATCCCGCACGTATCACACAGCTGTCACTTCCCCGCGTACCTGCAACCAATGCGGTGACACCACGTGATCAGTCCCCTTGGACGTTGCACCACCACACATCACGCGCCTCACGTCGTGCTCTCTCTCCTATTCAGGCGGCTACAGGCCTGATCCGGGCGTTCGAATCCGCACCAAAAAATTGAAAACGCCTCAAAACTCGACTCATGGCTTCCTTTTTTGTGTCGATTTCACTCTAAAACAGTCCCAACTCGGCCCCACACCCTTCCAACGTATTGACCGACCTATCATACTGTAATTTTGTCATTTACAAAAGTTCAGTATCTTATATTAAAAAAATGACCAGCAAACATAGATATATAAATTGAGTAGGATCATGCTATTTATTCTGAAATCATACGAACAAGTGCACGGTTTAGCGTATATAGATTAAATCAGAGCACCCGCTATGGATCTTTTAAAGATATGGATCTTTACAGATATTCACATACTAATGGGTCTTAAATCAGAGCACCCGTTTGGTGTCCAAATTGTAGGGATGTTAAAAGTGTTGGCTATATATTATTAATTAATATAGGTTTAATTTTTTATTCGTAATTATAAGTTAAAAAATTAGTAAATTAAGTTCCCTAAGTTCAATAGGTTGAGTCGGACTACGGTTCATAATAGATCGAATAGCAAGAAGCTCAATAATAGATCTAACGTATAGATAAGTTGAATTAGGTTGAAATACTTGAGCGCTATGGTTGAGCTCTTAAGTGATCGATGAGTGTGTATTTTCTATACGACGTATTTTTGAAATAGTTTATTAGTGATTATAGTCTACCACTATTAGGTTAAAACCGTATTATCGAACTGAACCTACTTAATTCGATCAATAAAATTCGATTTGACCTAAAATTTTGATTTTTGGCCCGAACCGATCAAATTAACCAATAAAATGAGCCAACATGTTTTTTAGGCTGAAAATTGGACTAAATAGAATAAAATTCTTTATTTAATCAAATAACATCTTTGTTATTATTTTTTATTTTTTTTAATATAAATTAAATTTGAATATAAATGGTTTAAATTTTTTAAACTAAAAAATTTCAATTGTTGGCCATATTATAATTTTGAAGGCCCAACTCAGAAAGGTCTAAACCGACCAAACTAACAAAATCGAATCAAAAATTTTTGTTTCGATTGGTTTTCAAATTTGAAGTAATAGTTCGATCAGTTCAATTTAAAATATTATAAAATCAAAAATTCATTTTGATCTACCATTCTACTAAAAATCGATTGGAACAAACCAAATAAGCTCCCCGACTCTTGGGTCATGTATTGTGTATAAATTACATGTCATCTGATGTAGCATACCTACCACGTATATTAAGACTTCCGATTCTATATACTTGAATGCTTGAATTAGATATGTGATAATAACTTTTTGGCTAAATTACATAAATTTTTCTATTAATTTTTTTTTTTTTTTGACTTTTAAAAATCTATACTTTAGCTCCTTTTAATTACAAAATTATGTACTTATCTTCCTACCGTCATCATTTCGTAAGTTGTTGAATAATTGATACTGTTGATGAGCAAGTCTCAGCTCTAATAATTGCAGCGATGATGCTTGAACACATCAAAAATAGTCACAGGATCACAAAATCACTTACGGTAGAGGATACATATATAATTCTGTAATTAGGAGAAAAAAAGTGTAGATTTTTAAAAATCAGAAAAGAAAAGTAAAAAAATAAAATTTTACTGGAGATTTTTCTGTAATTTAGCCTAACTTTTTTTATATAAAGATTTCTTTTACATGAATAAAAATTAAAAGCTTAATTTTTATTCCTTGAAATTTTTTTGACATTCATCATTTATAGGGTAATATATTTTTATCTAGGCATAAATTTATTTTATTCTCACGAAATAACTCTAACAATGAATATAGAATCTCTTTCAATATATCGAGTAAGATATTTACGTAATTAAATAAAACCTTATAAAAAGTGCAATGAATTATTTAGATTGAATATTTTTGACTATTCTTTCTTTAGATTTATTCGCTATATCTAATTATTGAGACAAAGATCAATAATCAAATATTAAATCAAAGTTAATTATTGAGACAAGCTTTATATATATATATATATATATATATATAGAGTCTAATTACTATATTTTTATAAGTATAGATTTTTTCGTACTCATAAATTTTCAGCTCTTAGACGAAGGAATATGCTGTTAGGATTATAGTGGTTCCTAAAATTTATACTATTTCACCAACAACCCACTAAATCTTAAGGACCACTATTATCTTAACCGCATTTTTTTTCATCCAAAAGAGAAAAAGTTGATAAGAGTATAATACTATAGAATTATGCTAGAATACTATCGATAAAGCCAGTATCAATAGCCTACACTATATATATATATATATATATATATATATATATATATATATATATATATATATATATATATATATATATATATATCAATTTTCTCGAGTTTAGCTACTACGCTTTTAAAAATATCAAGCACTTATAAATTTTCTACCATTAAATCTAACTCTTTAACTAATTCCACTCTTTAAATCATACTATTCCAACATCCATCAACTAAATCCTAGGGTACCACTACTATGCTATTGCAGCCGAAAATGACAGTCGTCGACCGACCCCGTGGTTCGGCTGATCCTTTGTATGTGAATACGCCGCGTGCCAAAAGAATCAAGCGATCGGACCGAGGACGGATCTGCTCGACCTGGTTCTTCTCAGTAACTCTCACAACCCTTCGATTTAGAATAGCTGGATCGAAAAATGGAGATAGAGAAAGAAGCAAAAGATATAATAAACACAAAAGCCTTAGGAGCGGATTGTGGGGTGATAATTGTATTGAGTGGAGTGGGATTACAAGAATAACAGGTAGCCAAATTACAGTTAATTTACTCCTAAAAAAATAGTAAATTTAATCTAGGAAAACAGTAAAGATATGAAAATGCAGAGGTGGTCATGGCTTACGAGGTTGTATGACCCATTTTTCTTCGATGGTTCGGATATTTATACACTCCCGAACCATACGTATATTCACCGATTTGAATTATCGGTATGATTTGGGAAAATCATCGTAAATTCCTCAATTACATCCTTTTGAGTCGAACTTCCTCAAATAGGATAGTAGCCGTTCTCCTGTCCAAATTCATCCCTTGCTCAACGCGCCGAGGGGTGATCTTCGGCGTTTTCCAATGCTATGCGCCGCCTGTCATTCCAGGGTTAATTACAAGATTCGCGTCTCGATCTCGCACTCCTTCCTTTCAGAGTCTTTCCTTCTTGGGCTTGAGCAGTCGAGACTTGACTCTGACTTCGCCTTCTTCACCGCTTGACTGGGACGGTCTGATGTTCGTCTTTGGACGAAGTCGATTATGGACTTCAGCTGCTTCTCCTATCGGTTGATACCTTTAGCCGATAGCGTATGTTGCGTGTTGCCCGCTCTCGCGACTGAGGTTGGTCTAGATCAAGACGTGGATCCTTCTTCATTTGACTCATCATTCTATCGGCTGATATTCTTAGCCGATGGTATACTCCACATATCCCTTCCTTAAGTGGCGAAAATTTTAGTCTCAACACATGCTAATCGCATATTCCTATATTTAAAGACCAAAAACTCACAAGCGCCAATGACTTAGTACTTTTACAAACATCGAAGCTCAATTCTCTCTCTCTCTCTCTCTCTCTCTCTCTCTCTCTCTCTCTCTCTCTCTCTCTATATATATATATATATATATTATATATATATATATATATAGGCTAAATTACATAAAACTCTCCCATAATATATCGCTTTTTCACTTTGCCCCCCTGTCTTTCAAAAGCCTATATTTTGCCCCCCCATAATTACGAAATTGTGCATTTACACCGCTGCCGTCAGCATTCCGTTAGTGAGCCGTCAATTTCTTAGGTAATATACCGAAAATACCCTTCAACCTCTTCCTCCCGATTGCTCAGAGGCCGAGCGCTACCTTCGCGTCGTCGACGAGCTCTGTCGCTCCGTGAGGGATCCCGCGGCCCGAGCTCCGTGGGTAGCCCGAGGCCGGGCGCCGCCACGTGGGTGCGTGCGCACTGCGTGCACCACTGCGCGCAGCACGCGTGCGCGCGTGCTGGCGTAGGTTAGCGCGCGGGGACCCGCGTCTCCTCTAGCGCGGGTCAGCGCGGGGTGAGGGGGGGCCGCCACGTGGCGGGCCCCCATAGGCTGCTGCACAGGCGCTTCACTAGTCCGCGCGTGGATGAGCTCCTTCTCCATGTCCAGCTCCCTGGGCACCCCACCTCTCCGACGGCGGCGGAGACGACGACGACGACGACAGAGAGAGAGGAGGAGGAGAGCTTCTTGGCGGGGACGGGGGCGGGGGCGGCAGTGGACTCGGAGTGGAGCAGCGCGAGGGCTCTGCGGCGCTGCAGATTCGGCGGAGCAGCTGCCGGTTGATGCGGAGCATCCGCGAGAGCTTCTCTGCTATCATTGTAAAGCACAGAAATAAGGAGGGCATTATCGTCATTTCGCATATTCTGTTAACCCTGTTGCCCCCTAAAAATAATTCCGTAATTACGAGGGCAAAATATAGACTTTTTAAAGATAGAGGAGCAAAATGAAAAAAGATATATTATAGAGAGTTTTATGTAATATATATATATATATATATATATATATATATATATATATATATTTATATATATATATATATATAAAGAGAAAGAAAGAGTCAAGCTACTATGCTATCGATAGCACCAGCTACCAAGTTTTTCACTGTTAGATCCACCCTTTGATTATTTTCATCTTTTAGATTATACTATTTTCTCCAACCATCCACTAAATCCTAGGGGCCCATTATTATCCTAATCACACATTTCTTAATTAAAGAGCTAAAAATCTAATAGCATATAGCTATATATCTTGCCTACTATCGTATAGATATATAGATATATATATATAAATATATTTATATATAGCTAATATATATATATAATATATATAATAACAATTAAAAAAAAAATTTTATTATTTTTTCTTAATTTATATACATATTTTTTTTATTGTATCGCTTTTTAATGGGTCAGCAATCCGAGAGCTCATTGAGAACTTAAAAAAAATAATAATAATATAATAATAATATTATTGAGACGAAGAAAAAGGCGAATTTTGAAAAAACAAAAAGCCACCGCTTAAGGAGCTTTATTTCAGCGTTTAAAGATGTTTGTCCTTTCTACACGTCTCCTCCTCTTTTCAACTCACAACGTTGTCTTTTTATCATAATATAATATTTACTTAAATAGAAAGTTTTTTTCTTTCTTCCATATCTTGTATACAAATAAAATGCATATAACTTAATTTTATATTTAATTTATTATACGTGAAAAATAATTCAAAGTGATATTTTAGAGTGAAAATTAATTAATTAAGATATTTAGTTTTGAGATAAGTTGCCCAAATGCTATTTGTTGGAAAAAAGTTTATAAACTTTTTTCCATTTAATATGGTATATATATATATATATATATATATATATATATATATATATATATATATATATATTTATGTGATCGATAGCTTTTATCATCAATTTTAAATATTATAAAACTCTTGATTACTTTAATAATGGTTAATTTTTCAAAAAATTATTAAAATGAGTGTGCAAGATAGATAAATTATTTATTTTATTTTTCTTTACGGATACGAGGATTAAACTCTCAATCTCTTGATTTACATTCTGAAATACCAATTATTAATGTCTAATTTTTTTATTTTTTTTCTAAAAAAAATATACGGAGAAATTATATATCGAAGACGAGTAGTCGACTAGTGCGGGATCCACTGCACACGTCACCTTAACACACGTCGTCCTCTCGGCGCCCTTCCATTGCATGGCGCTGCTACTTAAAGCGAGCGGCGATCATACAAGCGGCGAGAATCCGCAGTCCTGCAGCAAACCAAAAAAAAATAGCAGAAGCAGAAGCGGCAGCGGCAGCGGCAGCATTTCGCCGCTCCCTTCCCAACCCCAAAAAAGCGCTTCTCAATCCATCCATCCCGCTGCTTTCCCCAGAAGCACTTCTCCGCTCTCCGATAGGGCATGGCGAAGAGGAAGATCATCTTCTCGGGCCTTCTCGCGGTGCTTTTGCTTGCCGCTACAGCGAGCTCGGCTCGGTTGGGGGCTGCAGATTCGGATTCGGTGATTCGGATGCCGACGGAGAGAACAGAGACGGAGGTGGAGGAGGAGAGCGAGGACGACGAGATCGGAACAAGGTGGGCGGTGCTCGTCGCCGGATCCTCCGGCTATGAAAACTACCGCCATCAGGTTAGTTAAATTATATATTTTTTTTTGTTTTTTTTTTTTTGGTTCTACTAGAAATTTGATAAAATTGGCTATCAAAATAAAGTTGAAGGAGTGTTTGAGAGGGTCTCTCTATATATTTTTAGAATTTTACGATGGAAAAATTTTAATTCGGTGAAACAAATTTAGGAAACAAATTTAGGTCATCAGTGGAATGATTTATATAGTGTTAGTTGATTAGCAGATTCTCTTGCATCAAATCAAGCTTTGTTTCGTACCCACAAATTGAAATGAGAAGTAAATTGTGTGTTATTCATCATCAATTCAAAGTTACTGGGTTAAAAAATAAATTTAGCTAGAAATATAAAGCAACTTGTCTTCGAACTCGGAACATCAGGTACCAACTCAGTAAGGTTACTAGTTCTTATTGAGGATATCGGAGACAAGATGAATTCTTAGCTGCGGGGCTACTTTTTACTTAAGTAATTTTTCTGATAAATGAATAAGGTAGTATTAATGGAGGATCAAATGATGATACAATTAAGAATTGATTATGGATAAATTAAATTCTCATAACCAAGAATCTACCAATTATAACAAGTATTCAAATCACGAGAAATTGAGGAAACTCAAGAATGACAACAAGTATGACAATCATACCAAATAGAAACTATTTGAATTCAAATATTGTACACTTATAGAATGTAATTGTGTAAATATTATAATCCCAAGAATAATGGGATTATATTTTGTATCCAATAATGCTATATATTAAGTGTTGGTTTTGTGCTCTTCATCAAGCACAACAACCATTTTTTCATCAATTACGATTTTCTTTAAGTATATATACTATTTCGAAAAAAAAAAAAAGAAAAAATGCTAGTAATATGCATACTTTCCCCCTTTATTTACATTTTTTTCTTAATCAAGGAGAGAATGAATAAGTTTTAAATGTTTGCTAATTTTCGCAATTCTTTTACGTGTAGGCGGATGTGTGTCATGCGTACCAGATATTGACAAAGGGAGGGTTGAAGGAGGAGAACATCGTCGTGTTTATGTATGATGACATCGCGAACAGCCCGCTGAATCCGAGGCCTGGGGTCGTCATTAATCACCCGAAAGGGGAAGATGTGTATGCAGGGGTTCCTAAGGTATGCTAGTCCATAATTCACTCTCTTTTCAAAATTTTGAACCATTTTGTGTACATTAATTATAGGGTGCTAACATTTTTCCGACCGAGTACGTACTGATCCAGCTCGATTGGGGACCCGGAGATTCTAGTTTGGATTTGAGCCTGTAAATTTTGAATCATGGAGTACTAGATTCCTACGTCGTAATTATAACAGGAATAGTCCTTTTTTTTTTATGCTTTTGTAAGTTATTATGCAGTGATTAATCCACATAGTAAAATTAAATTGTAACGGTCATAAACTTAAGCCAAAAAAGGCGGTTCATTTCTATAATCGATTGCTTCATCAAAAGATTATGTAAAAGCCAATTTATCACGCTCGAGCATTCATGAAACTAACTAGATATAGTGCGAAACTTTCCACAATTTTGTTTGTTCGGTATCAGCTAAGAAGCCAACTACATTTTAACTTTCTATTTTTACTTGTGATGCATATTTTTGATCCGTGTAAGCAAAGAATGGTCGCATAGAATGGAGTGCATAGCGGAAACAGTCCATAGATTTTATCGAACAAATCGAATTTAGAAGTTGCTGGAAAGAAAGGATGGATTTAATTAGCCTTAAGCTTTGTTTGGCAACATGGTTTGTCAGGCAAATTTGCAGCACTACAAGCATTGTGTCGCTTTCGTAGAACCAGGAGCGGTTGCAAATTTATATAGTAATAGGAACTGTCTGTTTGTGGAACACGCGGTCACACGCAAAACGAAACTCTTTTTTGGCGCATTTCAAGTCCTGTGCTTGCACACAGACGAAGTTGGCCTTTAACGGGCGTTTCTGTTGGAAGTCTTTTGTTGCAGATCGAAGTTATGATATGTTACCTTTATGAAAAAGTGTGGAAGTTCGCCAAAGGACCAAACCATCAAGTAATATCCCCTGTTTAGCATGGCCTGATCAGTTCCATTCACTAATCAAAGTAACTTGTCATGGTGATTTTTCCTAAAGAAACTTTTGTCGAGAACTAAATATATAACCAAAGCAAACACCCAAATTTGAATCTTTCGGTTTAAACATGAAATTATTATTATTATTTCTTATTTCAGTTTTGATTTCTAGAGAGGCGACTTTAAACTTTAATTGTTTTAATGACCTACATTTTAAGCATAATGGCCTTAATGCTGTCGAATATATGATATTTTTTTATATGAGTAATGATTACACAATTCATAACTTTCAGATATTTTAAATGTATTGATTGATTTTGATCTTGGATACCCAAGTGAAGATTATGCATTGCTTATGTAGCCGCATTAAGCATGTCTGTTGTTCTATAAAAACTGAGATGTCATAAGAATTTGTGCAAATTGACCTTGTATACTTCAGATTCTCTATCTATAAAACTAATGACAAAGAGCTTTAAATCTTTTTGTCATTCATCTTAAGGATCTCAGCATCATCTTCGATGTCCTTTTACCTTCTTCGACGTACACTGCAGGATTACACTGGAGTGCAGGTCACTGCTGAGAACTTTTATGCTGTTCTTTTGGGCAATAAAACTGCAGTCAAAGGCGGAAGCGGGAAGGTTGTCGATAGCAAACCGAATGACCATATCTTCATCTACTACTCCGATCACGGCGGCCCTGGAGTTCTCGGTTGTTTTCTCTTCTTAATTATTTTTCGCTCTTAAATGTTGCGATGCTAACTACTGAACTTGTCTCAGGTATGCCTAGCATGCCATTCCTTATTGCTGCTGATTTTATTGAGGTGTTGAAGAAGAAACATGCGTCCAATAGCTATAAAAAGATGGTGAGGAGATTCACTCCTCTTTTTACTATGATGTTGGTAATACAAGATTGGTGAATCGAAGAATATATGATTGTGTGGGCAGGTTATTTATGTTGAAGCGTGCGAGAGTGGGAGCCTATTTGAAGGTTTAATGCCAGAGGACCTTGATGTATATGTGACTACAGCATCCAATGCCGAGGAGAGCAGTTGGGGAACATACTGCCCGGGAATGGAACCCGCTCCACCGCCTGAATACCTGACCTGCCTTGGAGACCTATACAGTATTGCTTGGATGGAGGACAGGTCTCTTGTCTCCCTCTCCTCTTCTTATTATTGAATTTTTCAGACCAATTAATCCTTACTAGAATAATTGGACTAAGCACTTGCTGCATTACGTTGAACAACTCCTAGTATTGACATTGATAGAGTTGGAATGCCTATTGACCTAGCCGTTGTTCCCATAATAGATTTGATCAGGTTTAACAAATCCGCTATTGTTAACATGACTTACACCAATTATGAATCTTGTACTATCACCCTTCTTATGTTTTAACTTTCATGCAAGAAATCAGTGTTAATTCTCTCATATGGTCGTTGCAGCGAGGCCCACAACCTAAAGAAGGAAAGCATTGCAAAACAATATGATTCGGTAATTCCGCTAATGAACTCTCTACCAGAAAATAACTACCACTGTTCATATTTCTTCTCCCTTTTCTTTTTACTCCTTAGAGACTGATAGCTAAGTGTTGAGTGTGGACAGGTTAAGGACAGGACTTGCAACTCCTCGTTCGGTATGGGGTCCCACGTGATGGAATACGGCGACAAGAGCTTCAAGGAGGAGAAGCTGTACCTCTATCAGGGCTTTAATCCGGCAAATGCCAATGTTTCTGACAATGGCCTTCGGCATAGCACAATAACGGCCATCAATCAGAGAGACGCCGACCTCCTCTTCCTGTGGAAAAGGGTGAGCATCACTTTATTTCCCTTCTTTTGATAGTGTTAGATTATTTCAGACTAAAGCCCATTATCAATTCTACTATTTTGGCTCAAAACCTCAAACATTGCCATTTTAGCTAAAGCTAACATATGTGTGCGCACGTTTCTTTTCATCAATCTCGTGCTCTTTAGTGGACCCTCCCAACGGCCGCTACAATTTGAAATTAAAATTATCCTCTCCTAAAGTGTGTATCTGCACATCTTTACATGTCGAAGGTGTGAAAATAAAGACCTTTCGAATAGCTTTTATCATCACATTACTTTTTCTTTGAATTTAAACTTTGCATTGATAATGCAAAAACATGGACCTACTAAAATTTAGAATTGGAGGTTTGCCGCCTCTCACATTGATGGCCGAAAAGGCATCTACATAAAGTGGTCCTTTTCAGATTCTTATAATATAAAAAGAATGTTCCAGAAATGAATGGAGAGACAGTGAAAGGCATCTAACAAAATTTGTTGGAACTTTGATGAGGTCAGGAGGTGCCTTCTTCCTCTGATCTCAATGGTTGGGAAAGCGCTTTGTGAGTAGAAGTAAGCAAGCAAGGTGTCCATAGTGAAGACTAATTTTTATGCACAGGAGATTGGATACATTTTGAGTCTCCCATTTTCAACGATGAACTTTATATCGGCTGTGAGCAGTCGCAGGTTTGATTGGGTGACTCGCGATATCTATCCTGATGTTTTGATAATTAATCAAGGCTCGGCATAATATTGTTTATCTATAATTAATAAGGATGTTGTCGCAAAACAGTTCCATCTTCCTTAAGATGAAATCCGCAGGGGACCTCTAGACATAGGCCTCAGTATATTTGTTTTGATGAACTGATTTAATTTATGCTTCTTTCCTTGCGAACTCTTGGAATTCGACGTTCTACAATTTTGTCATTGTATTATTAGATGCTGTTATTTTTTTTTTTCTTTGTGTTTTATCAGTATGAACAACTGGATGGAAGATCAGAAGAAAAAACGAAAGTGCTTAGTGAGATGACAGAGATGCTTAAACATCGAGAACATCTCGACACTAGCATTGAATTTATCGGTAAGCTTCTCTTCGGAATGCAAAGTGGCCCCTCCGTGATTCGAGCTGTTAGACCGGCAGGTCAGGTGTTGGTTGATGACTGGGATTGTTTGAAGAGAATGGTAATGAATAATCCTCTCTTCTTATTAGGCTGATCTTTCTCATCTACTAACACCTTTTTTTTTTGTTCAGAAGGAAAAATGATAGCTAAACTTTAAATATTTTGATTTACTACCTAAGTTTCTGTTGCTTTTTGATTTCAGAGAATTCCATAGAAAATTTAAAAAGTGTTAATTTCTGATGGAGGAACAGTTAAATCAAAACATCAGATATGATAATTTAGTAATAAAATCAATAATTTCATAGTTCATATTCTCATCTCAATTTGCACTGCTATGTTTCAACCTAGTTTTACAATACAGTTTGAAGTAACTAGCTAATTTTTATCAACTGCATTTTCATCTCAGGTAAGAATATTTGAGTCTCATTGCGGATCGCTAACTCAGTACGGCATGAAACACATGCGGGCGTTTGCGAATATATGCAACCGTGGGATTCCCGCAGACGCAATGAAGGGAGCTTGTGTGAGTGCTTGCAGAGGCTATAACTCAATTGAATGGAGCCCCATAAGCCGCGGATACAGTGCTTGAGTGCAATACTGATGCAAAAATGTGCTTCTAGCAAAATATACCTGTAGTAAGTTCCCTTTCTTCTAGTTTTATGTGAATGTACACTTTAATATATGAACCTGATGTAAACGTGATCGATCACATCCGATGTGGTCGCAAACAGATATATGAACTTTATGGTGGTAATGTTTGCTAACTTGGCTCCTAAAATGTTTGTTATCCTTAAATTTAGATACTAAATGAAAGGGAAGTAGTATATACAACTAGTTTTCTGAGTGTGGATGAAAACGAAGCCATTCGAATAACTCATCTAAGATGAGGGTAAAAAAATGACTTTGTATTGTTAATGAAAGTACTACTACATATATAGAGCTGTGTTAGCGCGACATCTGATCAAATCTCGAAGCAGCTGCAGATGTTTGCAGAAAGAGGAAGTGCTTGTTCTTCGCGGAGAATTGCATTTTGATCTCTCATGGTAATAAAACTGAGAGGGAATTTAGCCCTTTAGGAATTGCGTGGAACCTGGAGCACAACTGTATCAGCTACTCATTAACCTGCATATAGGAAGTTAATATTATATTCAAGGTTTAAGTACATAAAAAAAATAGATAATAATAAAATGGTAAAAATGTGTGAGGTTATTTGAATTGGTGGGTCATTTGTAAATAGATATTTGAACTTACATTTTTTTTCAGTGTTCGCCTTGTTTTATGTATGTTTGGATTGTAAATATGAGATGAGATGGGATGGGTGCATGTAAAGTACTCAAATTCTTACTGTGAAGAGATCTAAGAGAGAAATAAAAGAGGAAGAGGATGGGGAACTTGCATGCTCTTTTGAGGAAGGAAATGAAGACCACAATGAGGGCTAATCCAGCCAGGATGCCCACAATTATTGCCACAGTTCTTCCAATGTCATCCTCTGAATCTATCAACAATAATAATAATAATAATAAAAAGGAGCAAATTCAATTAGCCCTAACAGAATCTATCACTTTCAATCCATCAACAATAGAAAAGCAAAAGAAAGTTTACCAAGTTCTAGTAATGTTTGTCACTTTTGAAGTGCTAGTGTGCTACTTAAATCTATTCTCTCTTCTCAGAATATATTCATATCTGGAGCAGTGATTGTGATCAGAGAGAATATATCCTCCTCCACAAGCTAATTGCTTTATGTTTGGGTGGTCCATTTTTCATTGTCCTTGTTGATGACTAAAAGAGAACCCCCCCCATTTACTAAGTATGCTACTCATAGTTTTTTTAAAAAAATGATCTTAGTTTTATGCTACAAAGAAACTGTGTGTGGATATGGTTTTAGTCCACAAGGATACTTAATTTTTTATGTGGATATGGCTAAGTATTAAGACATTTTCTGGGCATTCTCTATGTTATAAACAATTATTAATGCTGTAGCAAATTATGAACTTTTTAACTTTTTTTATTGGGCTATCTTTTTCTCTTTGAACCTTCTTTTGTAAGTTAATAATTTAATAAAAGCTCATCATGCAGGGAACTTATTCTTTTCATGTGGTCCTACTCTACATCTCTCATCTCTCAAATGTACCTTGAACCATAAATAATCTTCAAATTGTCACCATCAATAATTAATACCTGAGCTCTATAATTTCATAGTTTTGGTAGGGCTTTAATTTTCAAAATTTTTAACCAAAATTACTGTGTGTACTGTGCTAATTAATAGCCACAAATTCTGTGGGGTTCTCTTTATTCGACATGGTACCTAGTTTTAGGTGGCACTAGCCAATTAAATACCTATAAAAGAACCCCCAAAAAAAAAAAAAAAATAAAAAAATAAATTGTGAACCACTGAATTCAAATTGTGATCAACGGTTGTTTTTTTTTTTGTTTTTCCTTTTTTTTGGGGGGGGGGGGGGGGGGGGGGCGAAGTTGTTGGATGGCAGAGAATGTTTGTTGGTCGCAGTCTTTTTCAGATGCGTTTCTTCGCGCGAATCTTAAAGCACCGTAGAGTAAAGTAAAATTCAACCGGTCGAAAAGAGATATATGCACTGTGTGATAAAACTTTTTCCCACCAATCTTAGTAATAAATAAAAACAAATAAAATTTAGATTAAAAAAAAAAAAAAAAAAAAAATGTAAAATACCAACCTCCGGAAGAATGAAAGTAGTAACCGGACGCCCAGTATCTGGCGTAGCACTGCGCCAAGTAGACGTCTGCCGCCATCGCGGAGCCGCACGAGTTCTTGAGCTGCCCGACGGCCTGCGCGAGGCACGTCGGGCAGTCTGCCGCGCCGACGTCGCCGACGCACTGCGCGTATCCCTGCACCGACCCGGAGCTGCTCACCCTGAACCCCACCCCGCTCTGTAGGTCGGCCAGCACGTCGTCCCGCCGCCGCAGGAACTCCTCGTCGTTGCTCGTGCTCGTGCTGCACTTGCGGTATGCCAAACTCGTGTCCTGCTGCCCCAGAAAATTTGTGTTCGCGTATCTGCTCAATATATATATATATATAAAATATTAAAAATACCGTTTCTAGCTCTACGATAACTCAGTATTCAAAGTAGTAGTTGCTTTCGAAAAGCGTGTTATTAAGTTTTTAGAGGAAAACAGTTGTTTCGTTTGCAGTACCGCACGAAGCAGCCGTCGAGCTGCAGCGACGCGGCGAGCGCGTCGGAGCAGACGAGGCTCAGCTGCGCGACGGCGCTCCGCACGCAGGCGGCGCAGTCGGCGCCGCCGAGATCGCCGCGGCATTGGTAGAGGGCGTAGACGGCGGAGTCGTCGGCGGCGGAGGAGGAGAAGCTGTTGTAGGTGGCCTCGGAAGCGGTGGTGGCGACGGAGGAGAGGAGGGAGTCGAGGTTGGTTTGGAAGGGAGTGTTGGGCAGGAACTTGGAAGAAGAGCAGCCGGCGTAGACGAAGGTGGAGGGGGAGGAGCCGTGGACCAGTCTCAGTAGTTGAGTGGAGGCGAAGGAGAAGAGGAGGATGAGGAAGAAGATGAAGAGTTTGGTCGTGAGGGGTGATGGTGACATGTTTAATCTTTGTTGGTGTGAGATAATTTGAAGGAGAAAGAGGAGGGAGAGGGAGTTTTGAGTGTGAATGGAGCCCTTTTGCTTTTGTTTTAGAGGGGAATTTCAATCCTGGACTGAAAAGGAGTGGAGAAAGCATGAGTGCATGTAATAATGGGGCTAAGATTTGGTACCGTTATATATATATATATATATATATATATATATATATATATATATATATATATTATATATATATATGAGTTAATTTTTGCGAGAGAGAGAGAGAGAGAGAGAGAGAGAGAGAGAGGGGCTCTGATTTTCTCAGGTTTCTTTTTTTTTTTTTTTTTTTTTGGTGCAGGAGAAGGTATTTTGGCATCTCAAAAAAGCTACAAAATTCTTTGAAACTTGGTATCTAGAAATTTTACATGGAATATATAAAACTAATTACAATCAAAAGTTTGTTGGTTTGGAGAAGTTTAGTGCCATTAAAAGTGAAGAATATGATAATAATTAATGGGTCTTTTCAAAAATACTGTTTTTGTCATTAAATTTTACTTTATATATTTGTACCTATCACAAATAATAAAATATTTTACTGTTGATATCAAAAGTACCAACCACCAAATTATTTTATATTTTTAATAATTTTTAATTTTTTTTTTTAAAAAAAATAGAAAATGACTAGCATGTATGTAAGAGAGAGCATAAATACTTAATTAGAGATGTCAATGGATGGCATTCTGAAATTTTTTTAAAAAATTTGAATTCGAATTCCACGACTAATTAATATTGAAATTTGGTTCAAAAGCCGAATTCAAATCAGATGGCTTTCGAAAATCCTTAACCTAATTGAATCCGACAAAAAAATTCGAAACATGAAATCTCGAAACGGAAAGCTATCATTTCTCTTTACCAAAATTTTAAAATATATCATACTCAAATTTTAATTTTTATATACTATATAATATAAATTCGGTCCGGGTTTGGATTCAAGTTCGGATTCTAGTTAGATTTTTTTAAAAAAAATTATATTCAAATTTAAATGAGTCTAATTTTTATTTTTATCTGTTGATCGAAGTCATACTCATTTAGCATCATTAAACTTAGCCTATGTAAAAAGGCGATGCATCATGGAGAGGCCAATATAAAGAATATGTAGAAACCCAAAATAAATAAATAAATAAGTAAAAGTGTTAACATACTATTTTTCTCTCTCATATATATATATATATATATATATAATATATATATATATATATATATATGGGGAGAGAGTAGAGTTTATATATTTTTAAAATGTTAAGTTCATCCGTA
Source organism: Tillandsia fasciculata (assembly GCA_029168755.2). Lineage (NCBI taxonomy): Eukaryota > Viridiplantae > Streptophyta > Magnoliopsida > Poales > Bromeliaceae > Tillandsia > Tillandsia fasciculata. The sequence continues at coordinate 7,044,597 of CM054931.1, forward strand.
CTTATAAATTTTTTATTATTAGATTTGTATTAAAATTTGTGCTTTTTATTTTATTTTTCTATCTCTTTAGTTGACTTTACAAAGACACAAATTCTAATATAAATTTTCAATAATAATAAATTTACAAGTATTGATGAATTTGTACTTTTAAAAGCATATAAGCTTTACTCTCTCTCTCTAAGTATAAGCTCAATCATGTTTATGAATTTTTTATTATTAAATTTGTATTAAGATTTGTATTATTATAAAGTCAACTAAAAAAGGAGAGAAAAATAAAGTATAATATATATATATATAGCACGGATCTCAATATAAATTTAATGTTAAAAAATTTATAAATATAATTAGACTTGTACTTTTGAAAATATATAAACTCTCTCTTTCTTTCTCTCTCTCTCTCTATATATATATATAGAGAGTTGGGCTGGAATGCTATTGATAGCACCAACCCAACTTTGCCACCCATTTTCTAGCTATTGGATCGCATTGAGATCCGTGTAGGCTCTTTAATGAAAAAAAGAGAAAAGAAAAAGTAAAAATAAAAAGTAAAAAGTAAAAAGTTTTTCTTTTTAATTAAAGGGCTTACACGGATCTCAATGCGATCCAATGGCTATAAAATGGGTGGCAAAGTTGGGTTGGTGCTATCAATGCATTCCAGCCCAACTCTCTCTCTCTCTCTCTCTCTCTCTCTCTCTCTCTCTTCTCTCTCTCTCTCTCTCTCTCTCTCTATATATATATATATATATATATATATATATATAGTTGTCAATAATATAATAACTAAGTGAAGGATATAAATAGTTGTCAATAATACAATAACTAGTGGAGATACATGTGCATTGCGGTTAAAATAAAATAAAATGATAAAGAATAATTAAAAGCTTAATAAGAAATAGTTGCTATTGCAGTAAAAGCAAAAGAAAGAAAACAAAAAAACAAAAACAAAACAAAACTATAAAAAAATATGGTTAAATTATATAAAATCTTTTATAATATATTATTTTTTTATTTTGCCATGTCTTTTAAAAGCCTACATTTTATCCCATCGTAATTATGAAATTGTGCATTTACACCCGCCGTCAGCGTTCCGTTAGTGAGCCGTCAATTTATTAGGTAATATACCGAAAATATCCTTCAACCTCTTCTTCTTCCGATCGCTCCGAGACAGAGCACTACCTCCGTGCCGTCGACGAGCTCTATCACTCCGTGAGGGATCCCGTCGTCGCCGTCGTCGAGAGGCCCCGGCGATCGTCGGCGCAGTCGCCGCCCGGGCCCTCCCCGGCGAAGGCGCTCCAGATCGCCATGGCACGGCTCGAGGATGAGTTCCGCCACGTCCTGGTATCCCGCGCGGTCCGAGGCTGGTGGGGCGCCACGTGGCAGCGCCCCACTCGCCGCACCATTGCGCGCAGCAGGCGTGCTCGGGGAAGCACGCGGGTGTGCTGGCGCAGGTCAGCGCGCGGGGACCCGCGCCTCCTCTGGCGCGAGTCAGGGCGGGGTGAGGGGGGGCCGCCATGTGGCGAGCCCCCATAGGCCGCCGCGCGGACGCTTCACTCGTCCGCTCGGGGACGCGCTCCGTCTCCATGTCCAGCTCCATGGGCACCCCGACCTCTCTTACGGCAGCGGAGACGACGACGACGACGACAGGGCGGGGGAGGAGGAGGAGGAGAGCTTCTCGGCGGGGACGAGGGCGGGGGCGGCGGTGGACTCGGAGGGGAGCAGCGCAAGGGCTCTGCGAATTCGGCGGAGCACCTGCCGGTCGATGCGGAGCATCCGCGAGAGCTTCTCTGCCGTCATTGTAAAGCACAGGGATAAGGAGGGTATTATCGTCATTTCGTATATTCTATTAACCCCGTTACCCCCTAAAAATAATTTCGTAATTACGAGGGGGTAAAATATAGGCTTTTAAAAAATAGAAGTATAAAATGAAAAAATAATATATTATAAATTTTTTTTTGTAATTTAGGCAAAAAGTAAACTATATTTATAGCAGCAGTAAAAGCATAAGGAAAATAATTAGTAGAAGCAACAACAGTTATAAAGTCAATGGAAAACAAAAAAAAAAACGACAAAACAAAAATAATAATGACAGTAGAAAAAAAAAGAAAAAGAAAAAAGAATGAGTATAGTAATCGAGCACAAAGTGTATTTATTGTCTTATTTTTTATTATCCATCTGCCACTACTTATGTTTTAAATTATTGTATAAATTTTTATATATAGATTTTTAATATAGAGTCGATTGAATTTATCAAATTATATTTTAATTTTTTGATATCAACATTTAAAAAAATAAGTTTAATATATGGGATGCACCAATAGAACAAGTGATGACAATAATTTATCATAATTGAGAAGAAAAAAAATAGAGTGGTGAATGAGAAATATTGCTTGCACCGAATATAAAAGTAAATTTTATATATTATACTTCTAAAATTTTATTATAAAAATTTAAGTTATATAATTTTTCAGACATAATTTTTGTATATGATTTAGATTGTATATATTAAATTAAAATATAATTAATAATATTGACTATTTAAAAATAAATTATATAATAAAAAATGAGAAAGAAATGGATGAAAAATTTTAAAAAATATATTGGACGAAAATAAAGATAATAGATAATATATAGATTCTTTAAAACGGACAAAAATTTTATAAATATCGTTTCCAAACTAATAGTTTGAGAACCAATTTGGAAACGATTTGGATAAAGCGGTGTCCATCCATACACCTAATTTTATTGAGTTACAGAAAAAAAATAAAAAAATTTAAAAAAAAACAGTTGATAGGAATATAAATAGACGCTGCTTTCGTTATGTCCATCCACGTAGTCCCCAAACTAAATAGTTTGGCGAGGATACGGTAAATTTTTTGTCCCTTTAAAACAGGGAGGTCACAATTTGATTTGCTAATAAAAAGCAATGATGTACTAGTTGGTCAACATGTCAGATGCGGAACAGAATAACTGCTAAAGTGCCTCGACGCGCACCAACTTGTATATCTTGCTCCTTATTAAAGAATATTAAGTAATTATTCTATTATTTGGCCTATTATGCTATATATATATATTTTATTTGAGGTGTATATTTTATACCTAATTTATTTTAAAATAAATATTTATTTACTCGTCATTTCGAAGTGATGAATAAAATTCACTCTATCCTAAAATGAATGGGATATAAAATGTACACCTCAAATGAGATATATATACTTAGCTTTTTTCATTAATAAAAGGGCTTCTGAGTAAGGCATAAACTGTCAACAAAGATTCAAAGTTTCCGCATCACCAGTTATAATGTCTCACACAAGCAGAGAAAGTTTTCTTCTATGCAAAGGTGATGATGCAGCATAATCATATATATCTCCAATAAAAAATTAATCCTTATATCGATGGTATACTGATTTCTTAGTCCCCGTGATCAAAACAATAGCAAACTAGTGAAAGCAGTCAAAAGGATAGAACGAAACCCGCCTGCTATTCGAAAAGAGCAGCAGAGGATAGAATTTTTTTTTTTTTTTTTTTGTTTTTTTCTGAGATTTTATCGTCTCTTTTTTTTTTGACAATTAGTTCATCTTTTTATTGGATGAAACGAATAACGTGTTATTTTTTTTAAAAAAAATAAAATATTATTGTCTGGCTAGCATGACAAGCTTTTAACAATATTTATTCCTTTTGTTATTTTTTCAGTTGAAAATTTTGATATTTTTCGTATATTTATGTGATATTATTAATTATTTTATGTAAATTCTACGTATAATTTTATTATATTTTTCTTAATCTGTATAATCTTAAATGGCTCGATGGGATTGGTGAAAAATAAATTCTACGTGAAATTACAAATTTCGGTTATATAAAAGATTTTCTCCACAAATATATAATAAAACATATGTAACCCCAGATTATAAGGTGATAGATTCTTGTTCCTGTCATTTGGATCCATTTAATCCATGAATTGTTTCCTCCTTTGCAGTTTCTCCTGCGTGAATTGTGGTGCCAGGAATTACTTGCCATGTACTCTTTCTTTGTCCTTGCCATGTACTCTTTCTTTGTCCTCGTCATGAGATACAACAAGTAATATATGGCACAAGAAATCTAATATTGACAAAATCTCTTCTGCGCGAATTTTGCAGTACTTTTTTGAAATATATATATTGGTTGAAGTTTATATATATATATATATATATATATATATATATATATATATTAGTCAAAAAAAAAAATTTGCAACTAGGATTCAACTACAAATCTAATCAAATCCTAATAGAAATCAATGAACTCTACTTATATTTTCTATTGTTTCATAGGGTTTAATTACTATATTAAACATGCAATTCATTATATAATAAAATTTTTGAGCATGTGTTTTGACCCTCTTATGTGAAATGAATTATACACTCTATATAGTAGAGATATATGCTGATTTTTTTTTTCAAATTAATTATTTTAGTCAAATAATATTTAAATTCGAAATACTATCATGCAATTTTTATTATACTATTAATAAAAATATAGCAAAGATTAGATGACATCTGTGAATGTCGAGGCGTGTGTTAGCACTGTCCTAGAAGCAAGATTGCACCTCCACGTGCGAGGCTCCAGCAATCACCCCTAACGATACAACGACCACGGTCCACTCCGTCGGCACGAGTCCGGGATGGTGCGTAGCGAACCCAACGGCTTTTAGAGATCGAGCAAAAAGAAAAGCTCGAAGAGAAGAATGCAATTATCAGTGTAAGGGTACTCTGTAAAATAGGAAGCTTGTACTGTAAAACAGAGAGTATACTGTAGCCTATGTACTTAACCAACTCCTTTTGTTCTACATATATAGAGCCCAACGAGGAAACCCAATCTCGAACCCACCAGGGGACAATCGATCTCCAACGGGTAAGTTCTTGAGCAGCCCACCAGGCACTTTCCAAGAAAGGCTATTGGGTACAAAGGTGTGAGGACCCGAATCCCCACGAGAGGATTACTATTGGATCAGCAGCTTCTGGAGGCCTTTATTGGGTGTTGGAGGTGTTTGTGCGCGTATCGGACTCAAGAAATAGACTCAGCGTGAAATTTGGGTTAAGATTTCTTATCTGGATTTCTTCGACAAATTTTAGAAGCGGAATTGGGCAAAACAGATATCGGATTTGGACTCAGTGCGCAAAAAAAATAAAAATGGACTATTTATTTATATTTTTCGGAGCCCAGAAATTAGGCCCGAAAGTCCAATGCTTGGGTTTTTTGGAGGCTTTTGGGTTGGGGCTATAAATAACCCCCCCTTGCTGCTCTTGTGGCCTCTTTTCCCGAGCTCCCCTTGTGGTGAGGTCTTAAGATGAGTTGTTCCTCATCTTGTCCTCTATTTCTTGATGGATTCCTAGATTTTTTGGAGGCCTCGGCATCGGCGTTTTCTGCGACGCGGCGCACTTCGACACTCCTACGTTTTGTCTTCTACCGTCTCTTTTCAGTCCGCGAGACCCCCTGTACTACCCTGATAGACTTTTGAGCTGATTTTTGCGGCAGCGCGTTCACGAGAGGTACGCCTTCGATTTATGTGTTGATCACTTCGCCTCATTTTGGGTTTTTGGCACGGTTCCCGAGATATCTTTTGACCCCTTGTACCGCTGCGAGGTATTGGACAGCGGTGGAGTATTGTTGGGATTTCTCGGCCTACGGGCATCAGGACGAGATGCATGAGGCTCGATCGATATCTACGTTTCGAGAGGAACGCACCTATATTTTTATTGGAATTTTTGGAGGTCGTTACGAAACTGATGTTTAAACTTCTTTGGGACTGATTTCTGAAGAAATGCGAATTGTGGATTGATTGGCATACCGCGATGTTCTATTTGTATCTTGGCCTACAGATATCGGAACGAGGAGTATAAATACTCGATTTGTATCTACTCGTCGCGAGGATCGCAACCGTGATTTATCTGGATTTTTCGAAGGACTGCACGCAGGTGAAAATCTCCTTTTCTGTGCTGGTTTGCAAAACAGCAAATGCTGTTTGGGGTATTGATTGTGTTTTTGGCTGTGATGCTGGTTTGAGCAGAGGCTGGTGCGACTGAGTACCGTGGGTGCAGTTTCGACGGATTTTGTTAGTGAGTGACTGCGTGCTTCACCGACTTCAACTTTGCCTGCGGAAAGCGATTCAGGTGGGTTGCTTCGTCTCCAGAACTGGTGGACGGTTCTCTAATTCTATTTGTTAAAATGCATGCATGTTTAGTGTACCAATATGTCGTTGACAGGTAAGCTTGGTAAATGGTATTTGTTTGAGGAATTGCAAGATATGATATTCATGTTATGCCTAATGAAACTTGCAAGATTTAGATATCCAGGATTATGATCAATGAAAGCTCACATAAGGGAAGCATTACACTATGTGATTGATAGTATGCACAATTTAATGTACAACCTATAAGATTGAGATGTAAGCATAAGAATGATATAGTTCATGTGGATTGAGGCTTACATGATTTATTGTATATGTTGGGTACCTTCGAGATATTATATATAATTAATGGTTGTATTCACCTATGCTAGTTGGGAGCATGTTTAGGGAGATGAGGCTTATTTTGATTGATTTTGGTGATCATATCTGCTAATGTTCCCTGCTTATGATTCAGTTTATTTAAATGCTATTATTGGAACTTGACCTAGCACCCCGTCATATGATGCATGTTGAAACCAGACTAGTAGAGAACCTTAACTTGGGCGAGGTTCTTTTATGCTTTAGGCATCCCACACTTTGCATCTTTTTCTGGACATAGATTTTTCTCGCCCGGGTAGTGGGCCGAGTAGTCAGGTTACTGTGGGACTTTGTTGCACTCGTGCTTGGGGGCTGAGTAGAGTCTGGTAGCTGAGATTAGACCTGTGCTAGTGTTGTTGGGAGCCGTTTGGGTGGACGGTGGTCCCGGGTCGTCGAGTATCTTCCGGTCAGTGTTGTTGGGAACCGTTCGGGTTGACGGTGGTCCCGGGTCGTTGAGTGTCGTCCGACCAGTTTTGTTAGCCCTGAGTTGTGTGTCGATCCCGGCTGTGGAGTATCTCCAGCCTGTGTGTTTAGCGCCACGAGTTGGTTGAGTTCGTTAGTGTCTCGAGATTCGTGAGAGCTGGTAGCTGAGTCGTCGAGAGTACTCTGACCGTCGTGCGAGATGTTTGAGGATCCTGAGTCCTTCCGTTCTGAGAGTGAGCGTGAATTTTGACTATAGCCTGCATAAGCCACTTTGGGCTCGACAGAGATGCACGGATACCTTTTTTCTCGATGGGGTCGCGCCCCTCGAGTGCCTCGTCCGGAGTGGGCCTGTTACTTTCGTATCGCGACTTGTCGATGTTGTCCCTCTGGTTCGGCCTTTTTTAGGCAGTCACGGACGCAGTCCTTCTAGCTGGGCCAGTTTTGGCAGTCACGGACACCCTACGTAAGTTCCGTCCTCTTGTGGATGTGTGGCAGTAGGTGGGTGCAGGCTTGACTGGACCCTACGAGGCAGTCAGTTCGATTGGGTCGATTGAGCACCTTGGGTGTGGGTAGTTGCATATCTTTTCATCTGTATCACTCATTGAGCATTTAGATAGAGGCATGGTAGCTGTAGACTATCTCCAGCTTTTTTTGTTCAGTTTTTACTGCATTGTTATCTTATGCCTCTTGTAGACTTAGTGGGCAGACCGTCGGGCTTGGTGGCGGTACCCACTGAGAACTACGTGTTGATGTAGTTCTCACACCCGTTGGGGGTTCTCCTCCTCCTTTCTTTTTACTCTTTTTTATTTTGCAGAGTTATCTGTGGGAGATGCTGATTCTGCTGTTACTGTTCGAGGCGAGGGAGTCGCGAGCTAGATCCCTACCTGTCTTTGGAGAGTATTGTACCCCCACATTGGAGATTTGTAGTACTATCAGTAGATTAGTTTTATTTCTGCTTTTAAGAGATTATTGTAGTGAGGATATGACTTGTACTGAGAGTCTGTCACTGATGTATTATTTCAGGTTACCCTCCCTGTTGAGTTCTGGGTTTTATATCTGAGGATTTTGTATATAATCATTTCGGAAGATGGATATTGTATCATTATTTTCAGTTGTACAGTATTGGATTTGAGTTTTACAACTTTTATTTTACTGTTCTGACATCTGTTTAGCTGTAGTAGTTTTTCTTTGCAGGTTGGACGCTTCGCCTACGCGAGGTTTTCGTATAGGCGGCGGATCAGTTGGTGAGCCCGGGTCACAGTTTCGACCCCGGGGCGTGACAAAAGGTCTTTTATACAAACTCCTTTTGTTCTACATATATAGAGCCCAACGAGAAAGCCCAATCTCGAACCCACCAGGGGACAACCTCCAACGGGTAAGTTCTTGAGCAGCCCACCAGGCACTTCCCAAGGAAAGCTCTTGGGTACAAAGGTCTTTTATACCAACTCCTCTTGCTCTACATATATAGAGCCGAACGAGCAAGCCCAATCTGCAACCCACTAGGGGACAAGCTCAAACGGGTAAGTCCTTGAGCAGCCCACCAGGTACTTCCCAAGAAAGGCTCTTGGGTACAAAGGTCTTTTATACCAACTTGTCTTGCTCTACATATATAGAGACCAATGAGAAAGCCCAATCTCCAACCCACTAGGGAACAAGTTCCAACGGGTAAGTCCTTGAGCAGCCCACCAGGCAAGGCACTTCCCAATAAAGGCTCTTGGATACAAAGGTCAAAATAAAAGAGAACCAAGTCAATATCGTGCGCGCCGCTGCCCGCCGACCCGACTCAGCTTAGCTCAGCTCGTAATGTGTGCGTGTGTGTTTAGGAAAGCCTTTGCTCTCACTTTCTCCTAAACACATGCCAAAGTGATGGAGTAAATAAACTCCTTCTACATGTGATGAGTTTTCGATATGGGACTAAATATCACATGTAGAATGGAATGGGTTTGGACTCCTAGGCAAAGTCCATGAATATTAAGTCGTCCAGAAAAATCGAAAGGTCAAAATAAGTTTGAAATCATTTTAAAAATTCATATAAAATCCAACAATATATACATATTAGAACACATGTATAGTATATACTATATGAATTTTGTAGTTAATTGTACATAAGCATAGTAGATAATTCCAATTTTTAATTATAGTAGAGTTGAGATATAGTATACATATAACATTTTATGTTTGGACATAACGAACATTAGTGTCATCTAATATAGATTGACACATGAGCAGAAATTTTCCATACTTGTATAGTTAAGATAAAAAGTGTAAATTTCATTTTTAAGACATAATGAGATATAGCGTAAGAAAATCTCTTTTTAAAAAGTAGAGACATTGACATTGCTATATATGACATTGTATTTTCGACCTAAAGGTCGAAATCGAGATTCTATATTTTAAGCACGATGATTGAGGTTATACTTGCTTGTCGATAGTGCATATTTGCACATAAAAATGTACGTGAATCGGGTCGGATTTGGATAATTGATATACTGTATCCGTACCTTAAAAAGAAATCGATAGGAAAAAAAATGTACTCTACCCATTTAACTTTGAATTGGATCTGAATCTGAATACTTAAGTTATTAATATATACATCGGGTCTATTTGAGCGGATATGAATAGTGATTATCTTAATACTACTCGCTTACGATCGGATATGGATCAAATAGAGATCATATCTACATTGGATATGGATATTCACACACACACACACACACACACACCACACACACACACACACACACAACACACAAAATATGATGCAAGCCAAAACTTTACTTTGTGTAAGTCTTTAAGAGCATTAAATAAAATTAACTAAATTTGACTCTAGACATTACAACTTAGTTGATACATATATGACAGTTGTGTTGGGATTTACCCACAATAAGATTTTGATTGTTATTAAAATTCAACTAAATATTTATGATAACAAAATAAATTAGACTTACAGATAATCGCTAAATCCAAATATGAGAGATCCGGAAGCGCGCGAGGCACTGTCCTAAGGCGTATTTCCCTCCTTCGTGCGGAATTAATCGAAAACACCGCCCCAAGATACGATCGGAATTCCTCCTCCTACGGACACGAACGCGAAAGAGGTTGACGGAGTTTCTTCAACACCCAAAATAAAATTAAAAATAAAAAATTTCAACTATCAAATCAAACCCTCCTTTAGTTTCTTTTTACTCTGCAAAATAACACTCTTTAATACCACACCTACCCGCTGCCCCTGTGCATATGTATATATATATACCCACGTGAGGCAAACGGTAATTAGAACGTTGCGTTCTAATTAACGCATAGTGCGGAAGCATAGCGCGTGGCGCGTAACGGCCGCGCGTAAGCGCGCCCGCGCATAACGCCCGAGCGTAGCGCGCGCTCTCGGATGTTACGCGAGAACGTTGAGCGTTAAAGGAATTAAAAAATAAAACAAACTAAAATCAAATAAAATAATAATAAAAATAAATAATAAAATAAAATAAAATGAAAATAAAATAAAAATAAATTTAAATTTTGAATTTTAATTAACAATCCCCCACAAAATTCAAAATTACAAAATAAAATAAATAAATTAATTAATAAATCATTGGGTGTTTATACTATGTAATAGGTAAGGTGTCTTTAAGAAACTTGACATCACTTAGTGTAGATAGTTTCCATCAGCAGGAATCGGAGTGAATCAGGTCTTGAACTACGTTCCTTTGACCCTGATTTCAACTACCACACACATAGTACAGAAATCTCCGTCGCGGGTCTGTGCATTAAAGGCCATGCACAGTATCTTGATTTTTCATAAGAATTTCTATGGACAGCCCACATCTCATAGTCGCGGCCTTGTACGAATATTCTTATATAGGTGGTCTCCTCCAGGAATGTGTGTAGAGTCACATCTCGCGGAAATTACCACCTTGGATCCCATTAAGAGTTATAAACTCAACCTCAACCACTACACAGAGCACTACTCATCATAGGGATGGGTTTGGAGATAAACTCCTCTATAAAACAGTAGAAAGTGCTCTTTGGCCAACCTGACAGCTTGTTTTTACCACATTGAACCTTCTTCAAGGGATCTCCTATCACAAAGGTTGGGTTCCCACTGCAGGAAGGCCATTTACGGGCAAAGCCCCATCCCCCTCGATGACTCCAGGACTTTAGTCCTATTCAGGCCTTTCGTCAAGCAATCTGCGAGATTCTGATCAGATCTGATAAAACTTAAAGAAACAACATCATGAGAAGTAAGCCATCTAACAGACTTTTGTCTCAACTTAATATGTCTACTAGCTTTAGAATTTACCAATTTTTTTTTACAAAAGTCAATTGCAGCTCGAGAATCACACCGAATAGAAATAAGTGGAATAGGAGTAGAAATCAATGGAATCGATGACAGTAAGTTCTTGAGCCACTCGGCTTCAAGACAAGTAATATCAAGAGCAACTAACTCAGCCTCCATAGTACTTCTGGCTATTATAGTCTGTTTGGTGGATTGCCAAGAAACTGCACTACCACCAAGAATAAAAATATAGCCTGAAGTAGATTTAATATCCAAAGAATCAGAAATCCAATTGGCATCGCTGTATCCCTCAATTACAGCAGGATAGCCAACAAAAATAAGAGCAAAAGAAAGAGTACCTAGCTTTAAGATAACGAAATACTCTTTCCAGAGCAATCCAATGAATCATACTAGGACTACTAGTATATCTACTCAATCTTGATATGGCATAGGCAATGTCGGGTCTAGTTCTATTGGTTAGGTACATCAGAGAACCAATAATCTGAGCAAATCTTTCCTGATTCACAGGATTACTAGTGTTCTTCACAAGTTGAACACTAGGATCAAAAGAAGTAGAGACAGGAGAGCAATCAGAATAACCAAACTTATCAAGAACCATTTGGGTATAATGAGATTGGGTTAGACAAATAGAATCAGATGATCTAATAATCTTCATCCCTAAAATTACATCTGCTTCACCAAGATCCTTCATCTCAAAATGAGTCGATAAAAAGGATTTAACTTGGTTAATCAGATCAAGATCAGGAGCAAGAATCAGGATGTCATCAACATAGAGGCAAAGAAGGACACAACGATCATCAAATCTCCTGAAATAGAGACAGTTGTCATAATCGTTGGTCAGAAATCCATATGAAGCTATAACACTGTCAAATTTCTCATGCCACTGTTTAGGTGCTTGTTTTAGTCCGTATAGAGAGCAAACTAATTTACACACCTTATCCTCTTGACCGGGCACAGAAAAACCTTCAGGTTGAGTCATATAGATTTCTTCTTCAAGATCACCATGAAGAAAAACGGTCTTGACATCCATTTGATGAATCAAAAGTTTATGAATGGATGCTAATGCAAGAAGAATTCGGATAGTAGCAATGCGAGCAACGGGCGCATAAGTGTCAAAGTAGTCGACATCAGCTTTTTGTCGAAAACCTTGAGCAACAAGTCGCGCCTTATACTTCTCTACCGATCCGTCAGTCCTAAGTTTCTTTCTAAAGATCCACTTACATCCTAGGGGTTTACAACCAGGAGGTAAATCAGTGAGAATCCAAGTGTTATTATAGATAATTGATTCTATCTCACTTTTTATAGCCTCCTTCCAAAAGGAAGTTTCAGGAGAACTCATTGCTTCTTTATAAGACGAAGGAGTACTTTCAATTAAAAAAGTAAAGAATTCTTCATCAAAGTTCTTCTCAAAGCGAGTTCTCTTACTTCTCCTTAATTCAGGAATAGGATCAGGTTCTACAGGATCTAAACTATAATGCAAATCAGATGTAGGTATGGATGCATGATCAAAAGTAGACTGATAATCAGGAGCAGATCTGGAGATGCGGGTTTTGAAAGGAAAAATATTTTCAAAGAAAGTTGCATCTCTAGATTCAATCAAAGTATCATTGAAAATTTCAGAAATCTCAGAATTGATCACAAGAAATCTATAGGTATTACTATCTAAGGAATATCCAATAAAGATAGCATCTACAGTTTTAGGTCCAATCTTCTTTCTTTTGGGTTCAGGAATAGATACCTTAGCCAAGCACCCCCACACTCGAAAGTAACTCAACCTAGGTGCTCTTCCTTTCCAAAATTCATAAGGTGTCTGGGTTCTATCCTTAGAGGGAATCCTATTGAGGATGTAACAAGCTGATAAAAGAGCCTCCCCCCACAAGTTCTGAGGTGCACCAGAACTTAAAATCATGGCATTAACCATGTCCAATAGGGTTCGGTTCTTTCTTTCAGCTACACCATTAGATTGAGGTGAGTAAGGAGTAGTTACTTCATGAATTATTCCATGTTCCTCGCAGAATAGGTTTAATTCATTTGAAGTATACTCGCCTCCTCTATCAGACCTTAGAATTTTAATCCTCTTATCCAATTGGTTTTCAGCCTCAGCTTTAAAGGCTTTAAACTTATAGAGGACTTCATCTTTGGTTTTCAAGAGATAGGTGTAACAAAACTTGGAGTAGTCGTCTATAAAAGTTACAAAGTAGCGACTGCCTCCACGGGTAGGTACTCTATTAGAATCACAGACATCACTATGAATCAGTTCAAGAATCTGGGTATCCCTATAAGGAACAGATTTAAAAGGTTTCCTAGGCTGCTTAGCTTGGGTACAAATCTCACATTTAGATTTGGAATCAATCTTGAATTTTGGTAAGAGATTAAGATTGGTCAATTTCAGAATAGATTTAAGGTTCACATGCCCTAATCTGCCATGCCATACATCACAAGACTCAGTATTTAACACAGTAGAAGAAGAAGACACTGAATGAGAAAAAATTTTATTATCAACAAAAGAAACTACATTCAATTTGAATAAGCCCTCAGATACAAAACCTTTTCCAATGAACATTTCTCCCTTAGAAATTACAACTTTATTAGATTCAAGTACAATCTTATATCCTAATTGCACTAATAAAGATCCACTAATCAGGTTCCGTTGGATCACGGGAACATGCTGCACATTGTGAAGGATCAGAGTCTTTCCAGAAGTTAACTTCAGTTTGACTGTTCCGATCCCCAGCACATTGACAGCTTTTCCGTCTCCAACAGTCACACATCCTCCACCTGAGTCCTGATAGGAGGAGAATAGGGACCTATTAGTACAAACATGGACATTGGCTCCTGAATCTAACCACCAATCTAAATCATGATAGGTGAGGTTAACATTAGGTATAAAGGAGACTGACCTAAAAGTGGAGTTTGAAGGTTCACCCTCAACCATGTTGACTTGAGGTTTAGGATAATTGTTCTGATTAGTTTGACCCTTCTTGTAGACAACCTTCTCTTTTTTCCGATAGAAACATTTTGAAGCAAAATGATTGTCCCGGCCACAAACGTAACAAAATCCACCCTTCTTGTTATTCCCATTAGATTGGTTGGTGTTGGGTTTATAGGTACGGTTTGGGTTCTTTCCCTTAAAGCCTTTACCCTTAGGCTTAAAATTTTTACTTTTGGGTTTAGACTCATGGCTTTGATTCGAAATCTCGGTCAAGTTTAAGTTTGATCTGTTGTTGGTTGGTTTAACCTCTCTAAGTCGATATTGGTCTTCTATTCTAATAGCTTGGATTACAGATCTAAGTTGAAGAGTTCCCTGAGTTCTTCTAAGTTCATAGGCAAATCTTGACCAGGAATGGGGTAATTTGTCCAATAGGCAGGTAGCTTGATAGGTATCATCTAAAGTTGATCCATTTCTATTAATCTCTTGGACAAAATTTTGAAATTGGTGAATTTGATCGTTTATAGGAATGTTCTCTACCATTCTAAAATTGTTGAAATCAGTAATGGTGAATCTAGCAGCGCCTTCATTATCTCTAATGTAAGCATCTTCTAGAGCACACCATAAATCTTTGGCAGTTAAATATTTCCTATATGTTTCATAAAGTTCATTTGAAAGGCAACTTAGTATTCTAAATCTACAGTGAAATTCAATTTCCTCGGGGGATCTGTCAGATGCAGGTTCAGTAACAGAGGTAGTAGATTTAGAAGAATCAACAGAAGGAGTAGAAGAAATTTTAGAAGTAGGAAAAGGAGGTGCTTTGCCAATTGCAGTTATAAGGCCTAGGGTAATTAACCAAGCCTCTAACTGTTCTTGCCACCTCAAAAATCCTACCCCTCTAAATTTTTCTGGCTTAAGGCTAGAAGAATCATAATAAGCCATTCTAAACAATCTAGTTGAGGGAATAAAGAAATTAAGGATGATTGCGAAGAGCTGCAAAAAAGGTTCAAAAAACCTTCTCAGATAAGCGAACATGTTATTAAGGTTTCTACCCTAGTCAACCAGAATATTTTAGGGTTTAAGTATTCGCAATTAGTTTATTATAAAAGTTCGTTCAGCAGCAAACAGATGGACCAAACAATCTAACTTTATAGCAATTTAAACAGATGATATATGCAATCAAAATGTTTTTTTTTTTTTATATTGCAATTAAAACTAAATTAATTAATGAACACTGAACTACGATCTAATTTCTCCTCTTTTTTTTAAAAAAAAAAAAAAAAAAATTGCAGTACAGTGAATCCTTTACGTACACAACAGTGAATAAAATATTTTTTTTTCCTTTAATTAACGTATCCAGAAAAAAAAAAAATATAGTAAATTGCAAATAAAATTATATGCGAATATAATTTAAAAATGCTAATCCCAGTTTATTTAAATTTGGATGACAGACATACAATCAAGTTGACAAACAGAATTATATGCAAAATATATTTCTTAACGGATTAGCACCGTCAGATTTTAATCACAATCAAAAGGAAGTACGCCTTAGACTGTTGGGATTTACCCACAACAAGATTTTGATTGTTATTAAAATCCAACTAAATATTTATGATAACAAAATAAATTAGACTTACAGATAATCGCTAAATCCAAATATGAGAGATCCGGAAGCGCGCGAGGCACTGTCCTAAGGCGTATTTCCCTCATTCGTGCGGAATTAATCGAAAACACCGCCCCAAGATACGATCGGAATTCCTCCTCCTACGGACACGAACGCGAAAGAGGTTGACGGAGTTTCTTCAACACCCAAAATAAAATTAAAAATAAAAAATTTCAACTATCAAATCAAACCCTCCTTTAGTTTCTTTTTACTCTGCAAAATAACACTCTTTAACACCACACCTACCCGCTGCCCCTGTGCATATGTATATATATATACCCATGTGAGGCAAACGGTAATTAGAACGTTGCGTTCTAATTAACGCATAGTGCGGAAGCATAGCGCGTGGCGCGTAACGGCCGCGCGCAAGCGCGCCCGCGCATAACGCCCGAGCGTAGCGCGCGCTCTCGGATGTTACGCGAGAACGTTGAGCGTTAAAGGAATTAAAAAATAAAACAAACTAAAATCAAATAAAATAATAATAAAAATAAATAATAAAATAAAATAAAATGAAAATAAAATAAAAATAAATTTAAATTTTGAATTTTAATTAACAAGTTGGACATTCATGATGGTAGTATAATTACTACATGCATGTTAGTGACATATAAGTATAGAAATATGATAGTAATAGAGTTATTTTATTTTAATTATTTATATTTTGATATTTTATTTTAATAGTTATATTATTTATATCTTATATCTCAGTTGATCAAGTGATGTATTTTGCTTTTCTTAGCAGTTTATTTATTGAGAATTATTATTTAATAATTCTCACATTAATTGCTTTGTTGTTTTTATTTTAGAGTCTTTCTCATGGGAGAGGCTCGGAATTGCGACAAAACAGTTGCGCCTAGCTAAAGTTACCTCCCTTTGAGCTACTAGAGGTGGACCCAATATAGCTTTCATTTTGAGTTTTATTTCATAAAAGATGTATTTGTATTATATTAGAGACCACCTTGTATATATACATGAGTTGTACCTTGTAAGGATTTTCTTATTATATATTTTATGATAGATTTTTTAGAAATTTTGAGTTCGGCTACTATATGTATTTTTAAAAAAATCAAGCAATTAGTGTTTGTAAATTTTTTACTGTTAGATTTTTTGTTTTGACTAATTTCTTTTCTTAAATCATACTATTCCATCAACCATCCACTAAATCCAAAAGCTTCACTATCATTCTAATCGTACATTAATTTTTTCATTCAAAAACTAAAAGGCATAATAAATAGGAGCTTAATTCGGATTTTAGATGTTTTACTCTTATTTATGTTTTGTTTAGTTATTTTCATTTTCTCTAATTATTTTAATAGGTTGTATATTCTTTTCTTTTCCACAATATTGTTGTTTTAAATATTTTGTGTGTATGGAAGATATCCTGTGCACGCTACGGATCTGTGCACATACCAAATAGATTTTTACTGAGACCCAAACATGACAACAAATATAAAAATCTAAATATATACTTTAAAGTTTTAAATTTGAATATAATATATTTTGAAATTTGATAAGAAAAAATAATTGCTTTCAAGCTCGGGTTAGCGGTTTGATTTTGGATTTCGATTTTTTTTGTCGGGTTCAATTTTAGTTATGGGTTTCCAAAACTCGATTATTCAAGTTTAGATTCGGTTTCGATTTCGATCATTTGATTGGGTTGAGATTTTAAAAAATTCATTCCGAAATCCGAACCATTGAAGTCCTAATTAACTTAGTTCCATTTTTAATAATTAAAAACGAGACGGCAATCGAATCACGTTTCACTAATTAAAATCTTTGGCCAAAGTCTAATGAAACATTATTCAGCCACAAGCAATCCAATCACTCCAATAATAATAATAATAATAATAATAATAATAATAAAATGTTTGCATCAGCATATTCTCTTCAACAAATAATTGAAAATCCACGTTAATTTTAATCAAATTCAAAAGTCTTTATAAACTTTTTGTTGCCAACATTCACGCAATTTTGAAAATCATTGAACCAAATCAAAAGTTTATAATTCATGAATTATTTCAAAGATTTAGAGAAATCTGTAACTTCAACTGTGGATTAGCGTACACATACAACGTTTACGGGTTTCGACCGGATTGTATTTATTTTTAACTCATAACTAAGTAACCAACAATTCCCTCCCAACATCTGCACGTGTGAAAATCGAATATGTATCGAACCCGTATCACCGTCTCGAATATCACTAGTCGAGTCGTTGGCGCTAACTATTAATCTAAAAATCTAGAGCTATTAGAAATAAACAATCAATTCACTTAGAGCGTACAGACACAACGCTCACGAATCTTAACCGGATTCAATTGTAACGATCTGACGAGCCGCAGCCGATCGATGAGAGCTCCGCGCTGAGATCCTGGCTTGGCGGTGAGGGTGAAGATCGATTCCCGGACGATCCGCGGCTTGATCGAGGATGAGAATTCTCTGAGATCAACTGCGGTGAGGATGATGGTGAGTTGAATTGATCAGTGGATCAATTCAATGTTGGATTTGGGATTGAGGAAGAACTGCAATACAGGGGTTTGAGGGTTTGGATTGGGGAAAGAGATTGGAGAGGAGAGATCGGGAAAGATGAGAGAGAAAGAGGAGAATTGGGAGAGGTTTAAGAAATGGATTGAAACAATTCTACTATTCATGTTCATTTCCTTGTACAATATTGTATTTATACTCTTCAGCTAGTGGTGATGATGCACAGTTATGTAATAACGGAAGTAGTTAGTAGTAACTGTATTATGTATCTGGACCCTAAATGGGCTTAATTCATAGCCCAAGTGGGCCAGGCTGGATTGTCCTTCAGTTCCATTTCTTCATCGCACTGGACTTCCCAACGGTGACTCCACCCGATCCGTAGAAGCATCCGGAGATGGGTCTTACCCGCTCCTCACGCCCGATCCGCCGAAGCCTCCCGAAGCTCTGGCACCTCTGGCAAGATGTCGCTTCTCACCTACCACGCTTTGCCCTAACCATCCCCGCTTTACTCAGGTTAGCATCGGCCTCGCCTCCTTCCTCCATCTCTACTACTCCTCTACTCCTCCCTCCTACGCAACGTACCACCTCCTACTGCTCCGATGGCACTTGTATTACTAAGGTTGTAACACTCCCCCCCTCTTGAGACCATCCTTGTCCTCAAGGATCGAGGGCAGGATATTTACTCTTCATCTCTTCATAATCTTCCCAAGTAGCCTTCTCCCGACCCAGGTTGCTCCATTGTACCAGTATTTGAGTGACAGCCTTGTTTCCACGCTTCAACATCCGTCGGCCTAGGATTTGTACTGGTTGTGTGATCAGTGGACCATCTTCTTCACCTTCAAGACTCAGCTCAGGATTCTGCTCTGCTGGAGGTAATCCCCTCTTGAGCTGCGAGACGTGGAAGACGGGATGAACCTTGGCGCCGTCGGGTAATTTCAGCCTATAGGCTACCGGCCCGATCCTTTGAAGCACCTCATAAGGGCCAAAGTACCTGGAGGTAAGCTTTAAACTCTTGCGCACCGCGACGCTGCTTTGCCGGTAAGGTTGAAGCTTGAGGTATACCTTTTCTCCAACCTTGTATTCTTTATCTACTCTCCCTCGGTCCGCGTTTTGCTTCATACGATTTTGGGCATCTTGGAGCTTTTCTCTGAGGACCCGTAGCATTTGTTCTCTTTCCTTCCTCCATTCTTGCACTGTGGGTGTAGTTTCGAGGACAGCCTGAGAAGTAGTGGTCGTGGGAGGTTTATATCCATAGAGGGCTTCGAAAGGGGTCATCCCTAGGGAGGAGTGGTGGCTGGTATTGTACCACCACTCAGCCAGGGATAACCAGCTCGACCACTTACTCGGCCGTTCACAACACATACACCTCAAATATGTTTCAAGGCATCTATTGACCCTCTCAGTTTGGCCGTCGGTCTGAGGGTGATAAGCCGTACTCATATGCAATTTTACTCCAGAGATTTTGAACAACCCTTGCCAGAACTCACTAGTGAACACTTTATCCCTGTCTGAAATAATCTCCTTAGGCATACCATGCAATTTGTAGACAGTGTTTAAGAATGCCTTAGCAACAGATTGAGCTGAGTAGGGGTGTGTGAGTGGGATGAAGTGAGCATATTTGGTAAGTTTGTCCACCACTACCAAGATTGTGTCTCGAGTATCAGATTTTGGCAAGGACTCAATGAAATCCATACTTACTGTTTGCCAGGCCTGAGTAGGTATAGGTAGGGGCTGTAGCAAGCCTGCATAAGGTGTACCATCTATCTTGTTTTTTATACATACTTCACAAGATTTTACCTTACTTTCCACATCCGATTTTAACCCAGGCCAGTAAAATAGGATTTGATCCTTCTGTAAGTGTTATCTATACCAGAGTGACCCCCT
Source organism: Tillandsia fasciculata (assembly GCA_029168755.2). NCBI lineage: Eukaryota > Viridiplantae > Streptophyta > Magnoliopsida > Poales > Bromeliaceae > Tillandsia > Tillandsia fasciculata. The sequence continues at coordinate 7,064,788 of CM054931.1, forward strand.
AAGGCTGATGAGTGAAGCTGATCCACCAAGGTGGTTCTCAATTGCCCAAAATTGCCAATATAGAGTCTGCCCTTGTGTCTTAACAGCCCTTGGTTCTGGGTGTAATGCCCTGAATGCTCTGGATGGATAAGAGTCTCCACCAGTAATTTCTGAGCCCTTGGGTCACCCTTGTAGCTCTCCTCCACCTCAACCATCCATGATGGTATGGTTGCTGATAAGGCTTGACTATTACCCCTCTCTGCTACCACTCTAGAGAGTGCATCTGCAGCTAAGTTCTCCCTTCCCTTTTTGTATTTGATTATATACTCCAACCCCATTAGCTTGAGCATACCTCTTTGTTGAGTGGCCGTGGTAATTCTCTGCTCTAGCAAATACTTAAGACTTTCATGATCTGTGTGAATGATGAAAGGGCGTGGGCTTAAGTAATGCTTCCATTTGCTCACTGCCAGCAATATGGCCAAAAACTCTTTTTCATAGGTAGAAAGAGCTCTATTTCTGGGGCTGATGGCCTTACTGAGGAATGCAATTGGCCTGCCTTCTTGTGATAACACAGCCCCCATCCCTGTATCACATGCATCCACCTCCACCACAAAGGTTTTAGTAAAGTCAGGCATGGCCAAGACAGGGGCAGTAGTCATAGCCCCCTTCAGTCTCTCAAAAGCCTTTTGTGCATCCTCTGTCCAATGAAAGTTGTCCTTTTTTAAGAGATCAGTTAGGGGTCTACTGATTCCCCCATACCCTTTAATAAATTTGCGGTAGTAGCCTGTGAGCCCAAGAAAGCCTCTTAATCCTTTGACAGAAACTGGTTGTGGCCACTCCACCATTGCTGTGATCTTGCTTGGATCAGTTGCCACTCCTTCAGAAGTTATGATATGCCCAAGATATTCCACAAAGTTTTGCCCAAAAGAGCATTTACTTCTTTTAGCTAGGAGTTGGTTTTCTTCAAGCAGTCTTAGCACTAGATCCAAATGGTTGGCATGATTCATTAGATCTCTGCTGTAGACAAGGATATCATCAAAGAAAACAAGAACAAATTTTCTTAGATGTGGTTGGAACACCTCATTCATGACTGCTTGGAATGTAGCGGGGGCATTGGTTAAGCCAAAAGGCATAACCAAGAATTCATAATGCCCAGCGTGTGTTCGGAATGCAGTCTTTTCTATAGAATCCCCATGCATCCTGATTTGGTGGTAACCTGATCTTAGATCAATCTTTGAGAACCACTTCGAACCCCCCAACTCATCCAATAGGTCATCTATAATAGGTATGGGATATTTATCCTTCACAGTGGCTTGATTGAGTTTCCTGTAGTCCATGCACATCCTCCAACTTTGATCCTTTTTCTTTACTAACAGCACTGGGGATGCGAAAGGGCTAATGCTTTTCCGGATGAACTGTGACTTCAATAGATCAGATACTTGCTTTTCTACTTCCTCTTTCTGTTCATAGCTGTGCCTATATGGCCTGGAGGTGACAGGATTGGTTCCTGGTTGTAAAAGAATCTTGTGGTCTTGGTCTCTTTTTGGAGGCAGACCCTTTGGTTCTTGGAAAACCTGCGCATGCTGGTCCAACACCTTCTGGATTATCTCTGGTATGGCCATTTCACAGCTACTGGTATTACCCTTGATTTGGCCTATGGCACAGCAGTTACCCTGCATACTAGCTTTCATCCACTGTTTAGCCCCTATGGTTTTGAGCTTGGCTCCCTCTGTGATTCCTTCTATTGTTACTGCCTTTCCCTCCTTGTTAAAAGAAATCGAGTGATTAGAGTAATCAAAAGTCACTCTACTATACCTCTTAAGCCAATCAATGCCAAGGATTATGCTAGAACCATCAAGTCTAATGACCCTCAAGTCAGTCTGATAAGTCTCCCCATGCATTACCCATTGGAATCCAATACACTTCAGCTTGCTTAGTACTTTGTGTCCATTTGCCACTGTGACTATAAGTGGGGTAGCTGCAGTCAGTGTAGCTTTCATCTCTTTAGCTACTTGGTAGTCTATGAAACTGTGGGTGCTACCCGTATCAATGAGCAATACCAATGGCTTGCCTCCACACTCCCCTTGTACCTTTATGGTTTCTTGAGGTACTTCTCCACTAAGGGCATGAACAGAGATAGCCCTCTCATCAGTTTCAAGGGAACCCTCATCTTCTTCTTCTTGAAGCAATTCCTCATCAAATACTTCTTCTATTTCTGCTTCCCCTTCTACTTGATTTAAAGATTTCCCTTGGCATTGGTGTCCTGAGAAGTATTTGTCACCACATTTAAAGCACAACCCAGCTGCTCTTCTCTGTTCTATCAGTTGTTTGTTAGCACTAGGTTGCCAAGTGGGATTTCTATAGGCAGTGGTCTTGCTATCTTCACTCACCCTTGAATTGCCTTTCTGACTGAAGGGCTTGGTTGTTGGGTAACCAGTAACTGGTCCACTGCCCTGTCTGTAAATGTTCTTATGCTTTTTCCACATCATAGATAGTGCCTGCTCATGAAGTTTAGCTTGCTCATAAACTTCTTCCAATGTAGTTGGGTTGGAGAGATCTATAAAAGGGACTAGTTCTTCTTTGAGTCCACTAATATAACTCTGGATGAAATGCTCTTCACTCAGCGAGGAATTCCAATGTAACATTCTTGCTCTTAGATCCTCAAATCTCTCCTGGTAAGCTTCTACAGTTGAAGTTTGTTCAAGTTTATTAAATTCCCTAACTAACTTCTTCATAGATGCCCCATCGAATCTTCTGCATATGGCCTCAGCAAAATCCCACCAATCTAACTCAGGTTTATCAACTAAATAACCCTCCTTCCACCTGTGGGCTTTACCAACAAGATGCATGGTCGATATGTCCACCCATTGTTCTTCTGGGATCTGGTATAATCTGAAATATTGCTCACACTTACTTAACCACTCCCTGGCCTCTTCCCCTCCAAAATTGGGAAATTCCAATTTTGGGTATGGAATATGATGCTGCTGTCTATAGCTGTGGGTGTTACTCTGATTCTCCTTGCTCTGCTGTGGTATGGGTAATACACCCTTGCCCTTGTCTTCCCTGTAGGCATGTTTAGTGCTACAACTGGGCATTGTTGTAACACCAATTTTACCTTCCCTAATTTGGAAGGGTGGCAAGGTTTCAGATTTGTGGGTATTAGCCTGAGTTCCCAACATCTTCATCAGTTGCTCATGTCTCCTTACTGACTCTATCTGCTGAGCTTCAAATCTCTGTTGACTCAACAGTTGAAATTCATCCAATTGTTGCCCTAACGAGCCAATTTTCTGATTGTATTCACTACCGAATTGTTGCAACTTATTTTCAATGAGGGTTTGACAATCTGTGGTCATGGATTGCATTTTCTCTTCAAGGGTTTTGATCTGTTCATTCATGTCCTTGAGTCGAGTACCCTCTGCCATTTCGAAGAGGTATGGATCCTTGGGATCGAACTGAAATCTATTGCTCTTAGATTTCCCTATTTTGTAATACTAATTCTTCTTCTCTCTTCTTACTCAGATGGAAATGTTGCAGCAAAGACAGAAATAAGAATCAAAGCAAGGTTGAGCAAGTTCGAATACCTCCCAACCAGCGGATTACTGGTTGATTAATGTGGGAAATTAGAGGTAATATGCTTGATTCTGATAATGGTGAGCTTCGGTTATGGCTATGATCCTCAGATCTGTGGTTTGTTGTTTGATCTGCTCCTTGTTGCCCCAAATTGTTGCCTCGAGTGATGCTTGTTGCTGTCGATCCCTGGGATCGGAACAGCTCTGATACCAATTTGTAACGATCTGACGAGCCGCAGCCGATCGATGAGAGCTCCGCGCTGAGATCCTGGCTTGGCGGTGAGGATGAAGATCGATTCCCGGACGATCCGCGGCTTGATCGAGGATGAGAATTCTCTGAGATCAACTGCGGTGAGGATGATGGTGAGTTGAATTGATCAGTGGATCAATTCAATGTTGGATTTGGGATTGAGGAAGAACTGCAATACAGGGGTTTGAGGGTTTGGATTGGGGAAAGAGATTGGAGAGGAGAGATCGGGAAAGATGAGAGAGAAAGAGGAGAATTGGGAGAGGTTTAAGAAATGGATTGAAACAATTCTACTATTCATGTTCATTTCCTTGTACAATATTGTATTTATACTCTTCAGCTAGTGGTGATGATGCACAGTTATGTAATAACGGAAGTAGTTAGTAGTAACTGTATTATGTATCTGGACCCTAAATGGGCTTAATTCATAGCCCAAGTGGGCCAGGCTGGATTGTCCTTCAGTTCCATTTCTTCATCGCACTGGACTTCCCAACGGTGACTCCACCCGATCCGTAGAAGCATCCGGAGATGGGTCTTACCCGCTCCTCACGCCCGATCCGCCGAAGCCTCCCGAAGCTCTGGCACCTCTGGCAAGATGTCGCTTCTCACCTACCACGCTTTGCCCTAACCATCCCCGCTTTACTCAGGTTAGCATCGGCCTCGCCTCCTTCCTCCATCTCTACTACTCCTCTACTCCTCCCTCCTACGCAACGTACCACCTCCTAC
>CM054931.1:7069408-7199803 GCA_029168755.2 Tillandsia fasciculata
CCCGGGGCCCAATTTAGTATCGACGACTACGCGAACATCACATTCTAACACGCGACGGGTCCTTCCAATGATACGCCACGCGAATCCCTTTTTAAGCCGGTCTCCAACGCTTGTGCCCAAGTTGCACAGCAATTTCCCTTCTTGGGCCCAACACGTCCAACTACGGCCAAGGCCACCGAAAGTTACCGAACCACCAGCAAACCCTATGCTGGGAATTCCGGGACCCTTTTGATTTAACAAAAAGTCCCACTGTCCTTGACTTCGCTAGCGGAGCCCGCTCTCACAATCCGGGGCATCCGATCAACGCGAAAACTTTTACCGTGGCCTTAAAACACATTCACGGAGCTCCCGTAATTTTCTCAGTAATTTTCCGAGACTGTAAATTGTCCACCTTCCATCTGGGCCCACTCCTCGCATAAGATTTGAGACATCCTTATTTTAATCCCAATTTAGGCCCAATTCCGTTTCCCAGATCATTCCTACACTTTTTCTAACTCAATAAAATAGTATTTCTATACCATTTTATTTATATTATTATATTCGAATTTCCGTACTTTACATTCTACCCCCCTTAAAATAGTTTCGTCCTCGAAACTTTAATCACATCTCGACTCCTACTTGATCGAGAGGGAGGAATCTTGCCCTCACTAGTGGGCTCACTGTATGTCGTCCCTTTACTGGGCCTCAAATTGCCCGCTCGCCGAACCATATGAGCAACTCATCCATGAGTCCCTATCTCAACCCAGGGACAACTCAGACCCTTGCTGACCACTTTCACCAGGTAGGTGAAAGACACAGTTGAGCACTTGTTCTCTCTCAATTGCCACAAATGGCGAAGTCCCTTCTCGCGAAATCTTCACTTTAATTCCCGCGATCATTTTTCTTTCACAAGGAGGTTGCATTTGCAACTAATTACATTTACCGCATTTTCGGTCACTCCGCTCCTAATGTGGAGGGCAAAGGCCAATCCACCAGTCCTCAACCATCTCACACGCTACTAGCGCTCTAAGTCCACGGATTATCAGCTAACCCGTATCTCAGACTACTAATAGGTCCACAGACCACGTCTAATAGGGGCCTATAGCCCAACACTAGTCCAACACTATCAATGCTCTCACTAGCCCACAGACCCAATCATCAAACGGGTAGATCCTCGCTTAGGATTGCTACACCAACACTCCCACTAGGAGACAATACCTCGTTCATTACTAGCTCTACGGCCTGGTCACATCACAGTCTCAGTGTACTAATAGCCTCAATGCTCACACGTGGCATTCCACGTCCCCGGGTCATCGCTCGGACTACCGTCCCGACCAAATCTCTATCATGCCCCGCCATCAGGTCTCGGGCCGCTGTCTCTCACAGCCGACTGCGCTCTGCCCACTGGGCTACAGGCCACAGTCCACAACATGGTCCAGGCACGGATCGTCCCCAAGCGAACCCGCTAATCGTCGCCATGCGACCACTATGCTCACTGAGCGAGATCAACTAACTAGTCGTCAATCCATGACCCGCACTCTGTATCGACTCTGGCCACACTGGGCAAAGGCTGATGCGCCAACTAATCAGCTCTCTCTGGCTAAACAGTACCTGTGCTCCATGAGCACCCAAACGGTTGGGCGTCCTACGCCCCCACGCTAACTCGTAAAAATCCGTGCTCAAGCAACTTGCTTAACAGCGCGTATAACTCCTGTACACCTCTCCCAACTGGGTTGAGGCACCACAAATAACTGTCCACCAACTCTGGTGACTAACACGCGAATCCTACGGTGGCAATCCTTGCCGTTACGCCGATCCATCAAATCGCGCCACAAAACTCCGCTCACTTTGCGAGGTTTTCGAATCTCGAAACCTGTCCCGGATCTCACCTACCCCACAATGCGGCAATTTAGCCACAAAGATAGGCCACACACTTCACTACCGTCATCAGGGCGAACTTTCGCCATTAGGCCCATAAATCTTTCTTGCCCTAACCCTTAGGACATACTTTACTTGGTTCTCGCAACATAGCGATCACCATTTTCTTCGTGAGTCGGTCTCTCACTGGACCTTGCTAACCACACTTTGCCAGCAACCTAGCTGACACAAGCGTAAAACACCTACGCTGAAGGTGTTGGCTGCGCCGACAAAAGTTCGGCAACCCTTGCCATTTCTTTACTGTCGCCCCCACAGGCGGCGACGCCGTATACTCATTCGTCATTTATGCAGCCCCAACCTGCTGCGCTATCACCACTGGAGCCTATCTATCTGCTCCAGCTGTCATGCTGACGCTACTCTCAGGCGTCGAAACCTGTCTTCCTGTCGGCGGAAGATTTCCGCCGACGGCAAGAAGTCTTACCTCTGTTGGACCACTCCAACAAGTGCGGTCACCTGCTATCGCAACTCGTATACCTCGTTTGACCCCGAGCCCTCTCGGGACTCGAGTCAAACAGGTGCGTTTTCCTATGCGGTGTCATCACTACTATGCACACCACAACGAAACGATTAGCCCAAATTTAGCCATTTGCGCAACGCGCAATCTATATACCGACAGAAAGGCTCGTCGACCCAATCATGCGAAAGTATAAGAGGGTACTCCTTTTCATCTCCAACATTACGTTGTCGGCCGCCAACGTAATAGTCCGAAGAATGAAAGCTCATCGCCCTCGATCAGTCCCAACATCCTTTTTGGGAACAAAATAACCAATCAATTACTTTCGCCCAAAAATCCACGCACTCTCTCGTGCTAAACCCTAGAGTCTCCTAAGGTTTGCTAACCCCTAGGACTATTCCTAGGCTCTGATACCACTCTAATCTGTCACGCCCCGAGTCCGCCAATTTGTACGGTTCGGGCACGCCAACAGACCCGCCAGTCGGGTAAAACCTTTTTCTACCCGAAAGGAACGGTAACATCCAAAATAACACAACAAGTGTATGCGGAAGCTCAATATCAGAGTACTAAAAATCACTATAAATTTAAAACTTTCATTCAATAACTAATGCGGAAATGAAAGCATACAGGAGTGAACCATAAATTAAACTTATTACACTTACAATTCTGAACTTGCAAATAAATTATTACATTTCCTTTACATAATTCCTTACCATACAAGGTTCACTCAAGAAATATAAAAATGGTACCTCTGCTAGACCCTCTAGGTCACTATGCTGCTGGGCCCTTGCCCCTGTCGTATGCCTCGCTGTCGTCTGCATCTGATCTGTCTCGACCGCTGCATCCATTCCCGAACCTGTGGGGGGGGTCACCCAAGGGGTGTGAGAACTCCGACAGAGTTCCCAGTGGGTTCAACCACCGAGAGAAAGTGTCCTACACCACTTGGTCCAATGGAAGCAATAATAATAGTGCTAGGAAACTAAAATCCTCAATATCAAAATGCAGCTATGCAATATATATCACTGCACTATACTATCTGTGTCTAATCACCACCATCACTACTCTGTCTAGCCACACTAGGCTGCTAAGCACCAACTCGGCCACTATGCCGCTGTATATAGGTCAAACTAACCCGGCCACCTTGGCCACTCTAATTTCTCTTTATTCTTTAGATTCTGGTGCTTTAGTTCAAGTTAACCCTTGGAAATTCTTATCCAACGGGCCCGAGCCCGGTAGTCCTTGCTACCATAAGATAAGATTTCTAAGGTTGCCGATAACACTCGCAAGTGTTACCCCGTCCTGCGGGGGACTTGTCATACGGGACACTGCCCGATAGGGTCCTGCCCAACTCTGACAAGAGTACTCTATCTACCAGTCATACGGGTCGCTGCCCGGAGAGAGGGACCCTGTCCAACTCCTGACCGTTGTACGTTCGCCCCGAGGTACGCCCGTTTTATCTTTAATTTTTCTTTCTTTTCTTTTTTCTTTCTCTTTTTATTTAGTTCTTAGCCTCTTTGCTTTTGAACACTTGCTTCCTTTCTTATTCGAGCTTATAGCTCCCTTTTTGCCACTGGCAAATCACTTTCTCTTTTTCTTGAGCATTTAGCTCTTGCTTTCACTTTTAACCCTTCGAAAGTACCTCGTCCGACGGGTCACTGCCCAGGGAGTCCTGCTCCACTTGACGAGTCTCAAATTCGAAGGCGCCATTTACATTTTCTTTTATTTTTTTAGCCACTTTTAGCTTGCTTTTAACTTTGCCTTTTTACAACTTTTTACCTCTTATCCTAGGTCTTGCCATAAGGATAACTAGAGAGTCTCCTGGACTCTTAAAAATTTCTCTTTTGTTTCTTTAACTCAAATTGAAGTTAAAGTTATTATCCATTTGCCCAGACACCCTATGACTTTCTAGGGTTGTATTTGTTTAATTCATTAACCTTGGGATCTCATCCCCTTTCATGATTCCTCACTGAATCCTAGAGTTAACTTAACTCTATTTTCCAAATTTCACTTTTAACTTAGAGTTACACTGACTCTAATTTCCTGTTTTCCCTTTCATGTTTCCACACTTGATCCACTTTTTCCATCTTTGTGATTCCTTACTGAATCTTAGAGTTAACTTAACTCTATTTTTCTGTTCCACCTTTAACTTAGAGTTACACTGGCTCTATGCTGACCTCTAGTTCACCTTAGGTTTCCTTTACCTAAGTACCATATCATACTCACCCTAGAGTTCCTTGACTCTATGTTGATCACTAGCTCTCCTTAGGTTTCCTTCACCTAAGTTCCATGTCACATATGTCCTAGAGTTCCCTGACTCTATGTTGATCACTCTATCCAGTGTCCTTAGGTTATCACCTAAGACAATGCCACTCGTCCTTCCTAGGATAACTCCTAAGTTGATGTCACTCGTCAAACCCCTAAACTAGGTTTTCTCCTAGTCTTACTACCCACAAGTTCTGTTCCCTTATGTCACATGATTCCTAGGGTTGTACCCTAACATGATCACAGTCATCAAGTAATTACTCATTTCTACGCATGCAATTATTTCATATCCATCATAAAAATATATATTTATTATCTATGCATGCAATTATCATCAACTTAGATAAACCAGGAATCGCACTTCTTCCCTTAATTCTTTTTGCACATACAAATTAATTATTTCTATTTTTGGCAACCAACAGTTGCATTTTTCATCTGTGTCCATTTACACATACCAGTTTATCCCCTATTTGGATAAATCATAAATGTCGCTTCTCCTCTAAGTTTCTCTACACATGCATATATCTCCTCGGTTATGGGCAACCAACAGTTGCACTTTTCATCTGTGATCCCCTAAACATGCAATCATTTTCCTCTCATTCATATAACAATATTTACTTCTACACATGCATATTTATCATAATTCCCTAACACCTCTAACATGCTATCATCATGCTTCTAAATCGAAAAGCAAAGGAACAACGGGAGAGGTCACCCCATTTCGGCAGAATCCCCCACCTTGTAGTGTACCCAATGCTTGTAGACACTTGCAATTGGTCTCCCGCGCGAGTCCACTTGTCCCCTCGAGCTCGCACGCAAAACGATGCACTTCCTCAGACCTGCACGCAAACGGTGCACGTCAAAAACCCTTACGCAAAACGATGCGCGCCACTTCAACCCGGCACGCAAAACATGCGCGACAGCACGACCTGCACGCGAAACGGTGCACGTACCTCAAATCTGCACGCAAAACGGTGCACGTCTGACTGTAGGGTTGCACGCAAAACGGTGCACATCTTTTTCCTAGCCTGCACGAAAAACGATGCAAATATTAGATTCTACACGCAAAAACGGCGCGCATTGGTCCAACCCGCACGCAAAACGGAGCACGTACCCTTTATTGGCACGCAAAATGAGACGCGTTAAAAACGCCCGCAAAACTCGAGCAGTAAGACGGCGCATAAATTTTGGGTCCCTAGCATGTATGTGGCAAAGGGGTCAAACCCATAGCCCAAAAGGAAGTGTAGAAACTGTGCCGAAAATACCACAAAAATACGATAAACGGCCTACCTCGTCGGCATCGCGTAGTCTATTTGGCTTTTCGGAGCATTTTGCGCGCTCCACGAAGCCCTCGACGCCTCGCCGCACCACTCCTCCACTCCCTCCCTCACTCTCCCTCACTCTCGGTTGAAGAAGAACACGAAGGGGAGAAGAATGGGGCTCGGGAGGAAGAAGAAGGAGAAAAAGAAGAGAAGGGGGAGAGGGCGGTCCACGGGTGCACGGTGCACCGTGCACCGGCCGGTGCACCACACCACCCGGGTGCACCCGCCCACGCAAGAGAAAGGGCGGCCACGTGGCCGCATCAGCGCGCGCCACGCGGCCGCGCTTCCTGCGCAGAGGCGCGTGACACGCGCTCGTTACACGGGCGCGCGGTCACGCGCCTGCGCGCGCGCCAACAGGGGCCCGCCACGTGGCGGCCCCCTGTGGCCCGCGCAGGTAGTGCGCCTGTGCGCACTGACGCGCGCCTGCGCGTCCTGTCACATCGGCGCGGACCTCGGGTTCCGTGCCACGCGGGACTGTGCCGCGACGCCCCGATTTGCGTGCCGCTTTGCCTCGAAAAGCGCGCACGCCTACTGGACTCCAAATCCAACAAATAAATAGTCCATTCTTAGCGATTTCGCGCGCTGAGTCCAGAAACGATGTCCGTTTCTCCAAATTCTCATCCGATAATTTGTCGAATTCCCCGGATAGCCCACTGATCCGGTTTTCCGCCACGGGTCCAATTCTAAAGTCCAATTTGCCGAATTGCGACTCCAAAATTCCCCGGAGGCGCCCGGAGAGGAATTACTCAATCCCACTTCGCCCGGGGCCAATTTAGTATCGACGACACGCGAAATCACTTCTGAAACACGCGACGGGTCCTCCAATGACCCACGCGATCACCTTTTTAAGCCCGTCTTCCAACGCTTGTGCCCAAGTTGCACAGCAATTCCATTTCTTGGGCCCAACACGCATCCAACTACGGCCAAGGCCACCGAAAGTTACCGAACCACCAGCAAACCCTATGCTGGGAATTCCGGGACCCCTTTTGATTTAACAAAAGTCCCACTGTCCTTGAATTCGCTAGCGGAGCCCGCTCTCACAATCCGGGCATCCGATCAACGCGAAACTTTTACCGTGGCCTTAAAACACATTTACGGAGCTCCCGTAATTTTCTCGGAATTTTCCGAGACTGTAAATTTTTCCACCTTCCATCTGGGCCCACTTCCTCGCATAAGATTTGAGACATCTTATTTTAATCCCAATTTAGGCCCAATTCGTTTCCAGATCATTCCTACACTTTTTCTAACTCAATAAAATAGTATTTCATACCATTTTATTTATATTTATTTATATTCGAATTTCCGGTACTTTACAGAAATAGTTAAAAAAAAATAAATAAATAAAGAGAATTTTGGCATGAAAGAAAAATAAAATTTTCGATTTGATGAAAAATTCAAACTGCTAAAAGAAATTCAAACGTCTAAAAGACGACAAAAAAAATTTTGATTGGCGAAAAGGAAAAAGATGATGATCAGTTCAAAAAAAAAGAGATTAAAAAAAACACAGTATAAAAAATAAAAAATCAGGTTAAATACAAAATATATTATATATTGAAAAAAATTGAAGAGAAAGAAAAACACATTAGTCCAAAAAATAAATTATTCAACATATTTATATATTTAAATTATAAAATAGTCTGATACTAGTAAGAAAAAAAAAAAAAAAAACTTATAAAATATCTTTTCGGTTCAAAGAAAAAAAAAAAAAAAAAAAAAGAAGTAAAAAGTGGATTGTTCAAACGATTCGATTCTAGATAAAAATTACAAGCAGATGGAGTTCACAATCCAAGTGAAAAAAAAAAAAAAAAAAAAAAAAATCACGTAATAAACTTTATTGGAAATTAATATTACAGTATAAATTATATTTTTATTAATTATGAAAATATCTAGGATTAAAATTTATCATTTAAAATTTTAATTGGTTAAAGAGCTAACAAAAATTTTAAAAATTTATGATTAGTTAAAACATCTCCAATCAATTGAAACTAGAACACAAGACAAAAAAAGGTTGAAAGTGGGAAGCATAAAATGACAAAAGTTGATTGCACCAATGGCCAATGATACCTAACTCTTTTTATTTTTTATTTTAAATTTCTATAATTTTTTTTTTTCTGTGCAATAATATTTTTCATCATTAAAGTCGTCAGAATTAGATATTTAATATTTTTAAAATTTTAATTTTTTCAGATAATATTTTAATTTATTTGATTTGAAACCGCCGATAGCATTTTAACTTTAAATTTTTAATTTATTGTTTATTATACCATCTTAATTATTATACTTCATACAATTCTCGCAATTATAATTTTATTAAAGTATCTAGCATAAATTTTGAGGTTAAATTTTTATTGACTAACTTAAATCACAAGAATTAAAAGATTGTATGGTAAAATTAACATATTTGAACAATTTGGTGGCTGATTCAAAATAATTTACAGTTCATATAAATTATATAGATTTTTACGTAAAATTAAAAGGTAAAATATATATATACCCGTTGAAGGCTTGAACTCTCGATCTTTTGTAAATAGGCAAATAAATTTTCAATTTTGACAATTTTATTTTTAAAATTTTATAAAATAGTTCAATAGATTGGTCATTTCAAGTGAACTTACTAATTGTACAGCTATTTTGATCTAATATCATGATATAATTTTATAACACTTTAATTAAAACATAAAAAAAAAATCTTTAAATTTTAATAATAATTGGGCATGACAATTAAAGAATAGGTTGAAACAAAATTTCAATTGAGAAAGAGGATCTATTGAGCTATTTCATATAATTCATAATATATAATTATTAAAATTTAAAATAAAAACGTCTATTTATAAAAGAGCTAAACTCTAGGGGGTTTCTATACATTTTATCCAAGTAAAAAATTAGATAAAAAATTAGGGAGCCCAATATGATGCAATGAACAGTAGATGGAGTGGTGAAACACGAAACGCGGAGCGGGAGAGGAGGCGCACTCGAAGTGCACATACAGATTAAAAAAAAAAAAAAAAACATCTAAGAATATTTTTGTAATATTTAACAATACTAAAAAATATTTTAATTTTAAATTTGTCAATTAAAATATTTACAAATAAAAATTCGCTATATAAAAAATAATTTGAATATTTAAGGATATTTCTTTTCAAGAGGTTTTTTTAAAAAATCCATATATTAAAATCTTTATGGTGTAACTCTCGCACAGGTACCGTATCACTGTGGAAGCGAAACTTTTCTCGTGAGGGAATCTGATCTCGTCCTTTAACGTACGTACGGCATCATTATTTCGAGACATTTGCCCTTTTGACCGTGCATAGTCAACAACTGTGAATCTGATGAGCAAAGAAAATATTACCTGCACCAGGTGCACCGATAAATCTCGTACACCATACATCTAAAATTGTAAACTTGAATAGTATATATATATATATATATATATATATATATATATATATATATATATATATATAATTGAGCTTCAATATTTTTAATTTTAGCTTTTGAAAAAAAAAATGTGTGGTTAAAGCCTAATCATACATCTTTTTATACAAAGTCTTGAAACCTATAAACACCAATAACTTGATACTTTTAAAATTATAGAAACTCAATTTTATATATATATATATATATATATATATATATATATATATATATATATATATATATATATTCCGTCTACTATACTCTTATGAGTATAAATTTTTTATACTTATAATTTTTTCACCTTTGGATGAAAGAATATGCGATTAGGATGATAGTAGTCCCCCTAAGGTTTACTAGGTCATTGGGGAAATAGTATAAATTCTAGAGACTACTATAATCCTAACAACACATTCTTTCATCCAAAGGATGAAAACTTATGAATACAAAAGGATTTTACTCATAAGAGTATAGTAGACGAAATATATATATATATATATATATATATATATATATATATATATATAGTACAATAAAATTATATTATAGAAACACATTTTTGAAATACATTATAATAATGTGTCGTTATATATCTTATATACAAAATTAGATTATAGGGTTATATTTTTGAAACACATTATAATAATATATCGCTATATACCCTAACGACTATATAACGACACTAATAATAAGTGTCGATATTTTTGTCAACGATATTTTTTTTAGACTTTAGATTCACTTAGAAATATCGCTATAACATAATTTTGTTATTTATATATATATATATATATATATATATATATATATATATATATATATGCTTTTAAAATACCTTATATTTTTATTAACCCTAAAAATCTGATAAGATTTTAGTTTTTTATTTTGTTATGCTGATTATCAAATATTAAGGCGGCGCTGACAAATCAACAAATTAAGTGGTTGCTGATAATAATTAAGCCTCGAGAGTGACCAACTGATCGTATGCAATTTTGAATCTTGTATTTTGCTTTGTTTGAATATTAAGATGTGTGTTATTCAAATTCAATTGAAAGAAATTCAGTTGAATTCGTTTAAAATGAAATTATGTATTGGTTTTAAATAAGAGTTCAAACCGTTAAATTAGTTTAATGCGATTATTTTTCCTATTCCATCCTCAATTATATAACAAAGGAATGCTATAACTAATTTAAAGAGAGCAATATTAGAGTTACTGGCGTAATAAAATTGATAGTAAATAAATTTTTATTAAATCTAATATCAAATACTGAAAATTAACTGTGCGAGAGTAATTAATATAATAATAAAATTCTATCAGGTTCATTCAAATTAGTTCAAGTCTTATTAAGGGTAGGTTTCAAAATTTTGAGTCGGTGAAATAATGGTGAACGAACATAGGAGAATGCTCTAGATGCAGTAAATGGTTACAAGAAAAAGTCGACAGCGAGAAATAGTTGCGTGTGTACGAAATTTGGGTGCATGCATGAAATTAAATATATAACGTTGACAAAAAAAGACGGTGGGACCGAAAGCGTGTGCATAATTTTCTGTTGCAATGCATATTTTCTTATCCATTTTTTTTTAATAAAGTATAATAATAGTAATAATAATAATAATTAAAGAGAGTTTGGACTTTGGAGAGACTAAGCCTTAATTAGGGATCTAGTTATGGTTGATTAATAGATATTCTAGAACTTTTGAAGAAATAACTGGTGAAAAAAATGTCATGAAAGTGTATTTATGCAACATTAAATTAACAATTTGAATTTAATTTTAAAAATAAAAACCTTTTAATTAAATACATAATTAAAGTTAGATTTATAATCACATTATAAATTAAATTTTAATTTAATATAGATTAATATTTTTGAACTTTTATGTTATTTTAATATTGATTTAACAATTTGAATTGAAATGCATTACTCATTTAAATATAAATTTTTCTTTCTAAAAATTAAAATTGAATTTAATTTATACTATTTTAAATATAAAATTTTAATTAAAGTTAAATTTTAAATTTGAAATTTTCAAGATTTGCTACTTATCAAATTTGTCACTATTTAATTTGATAAGTAATAAAACTAAATAAGGAAACAAAGATTTTATGATGTTATTAAATTTGATAATTGGATAATTTGTGTTTTCCAATAGTACCCTTATGATTTATTTTAGTTGGTAACCTGTTGAGCAGGTTACTGATATTTAAAAATCAATGTTATCCCAAAAAAATGGACGGCTAGATTTAAATGACTTGATGCATAAGAGGATTACTCTATATAATAATGGGTCAAAATCCAATAAGTTTAAGCTTTTAGATTGAATGATTTTTAATAGATATCTTTCATTCTGCGCTAATGTCGGTTCAGATTGAATTAAAATTTTTTGATAAATAATATCATAATTTAGAATTTGATAATACCCGATTATCACTATAACAAAATTAGATTATAACGACATATTTTTGTGACACTTTTTTACAAGTATCTAATTTATATTCTATCTATATTCAAAATTATGTTATAGAGACATATTTTTGAAACACATTACAGTAATATATCGCTATATACCCTAATAACTGCATATATAACGACACTAATAATAAGTGTCGATATTTGTCACGCCCCGGATGTAAACCAGAATCCAGGCCCGTCTACAGATCGCCGTGCACACGGTATTTCCCGCGTACATGAAGCGCCAAACCTGCTCAGATATAAGAGATAATAATAAAAGAGCAATAAAAATAGAGCTGAACTAAAACTAATACATCTCAGACTGAAGCTGGAAATAAAATACAATACATCTGTATAAATGATACATCAGTCTCTCCCAGCTCACCAAAAATAAATACAACCTGCTGGCAAAAGCCAGTCCCAAATGTAAAAGTACATCCGTCTGAGGAAACATGGGTACACCAACAGTCCAGCTAACACGCTCATCCTGCCTCGAGATCTATCTACTCAGCCGTCCTCTCTCCTCGACCCGCCGCTGAAAGGCCAGCAGCACCCGCAGAAGACACTGCAAAACAAGGGAGAAGAAAATGAGGAAAGAAGAATGGGGGTGAGAACTACTAGTAAACCAGTAGCCTCCCCTAGTGGGTAAAACCTCAAACTCTGACACACCCACTAGGTCTACCAGAGGCAAAAAGGAAAGAAGTGTGGTAAGCAATAATGACTGCAGAAGAAAGAAAACTACCACTACTATGCCTCTAAAATACAGTCCTAGACTGGAATAACCGTATGCAACAGTAACCAACCGTCCCAGATGAACCCAATCTGTACCGCCCTCATCATCGGGCAAGTAAGCCGCTCCGATGTGATAGCAAAACTCCTGCTGCCGCCCTCATCATCGGGCAAATAAAGCCGCGCCGATGTGATAGCAAAACTGTCCATAACTGTCTGGCCCCGGCCTCCGGATAGGAACTCGAGGGAGTGACCCACACGAGGAAAGCATCACCGGGCAATAACCGCGCCGGTGTGATAAGTATCGAAAGCAGGACTGGATCACAACTATACAGCCCAAGTGGAACACACCCCTCCACTAAAAGGAAATACTGATCCCCAATATGATGCACAAATGAACATCCGGTCAATCGCCCAAAATCTGCGATCGCCGCAATACTTCACAATCCACGACCAGGTCTCACAACCGACCTCCGGTCAACCGCCCAATATCCGCGGTCGCCGGAATAACCCACAATCACAATCATGTCCCACATCCGACATCCGGTCAACAGCCTACTATCCGCGGTAGCCGCTATAATTTACCCAATCCAAAATTGCGTAAAATAATATGTATCTGGTCAACCGCCTACTATCCGCGGTAACCGCAACTCTACCGACTACATCGAGTCCAACACCTGACCTCCGGTCAACCGCCCAAAATCCGCGGTTACCACAAAACCCTCTAGTCCATAATCATGCCCTATTACCAATGTCCTATAACCGACATCTGGTCAACCGCCCAAAATCCGCGGTCGCCGCCAAAACCCATAATCCACAATCCAGGCCCCGGCTACACTATCCCAAACCCCTGCTCAAATCCGAGCAACAAAGACCACCTGACTAACGAAAAGGAGAAAAGAAGCAAACATGGTTTCTCCTAAGTCAAGTTCCAACATGATAGTGTAGCGATAAGAAATGGCCTATCTAGATGTTCATACAAGCATGCATATGTCCTCAAGGAAGATAAAAGAAAAGGTGACCAATAGTGGTTCCACATGTGTAACAATTAATAGCTCCGCATAGATATAACCATCATGCTAAAATATTATCTAACCACACATGTCTATAATCCATGTTCCATAATAAAGCATTACTATCCACCTATGCATGTCATAAAATCCTCAAATAGTACCAACCATCAAGGTAATTTAATTATCCCAATTTAAGATTCAATTCCACATGCAAAGTTAACCGCTAACATAGCCAACCATATGTTCAAACAAGCATGCATAAGTTCCATCCCCACTTGTTAATCAATAATCCTAACATTGGGAGATCACTCTAATAATCCTAGTGAGCATGTCAAAATAGAGGTAAACAACAACCACCCACCTCGATCGCTAATTCCCAGTCCAAAAGTGAAGTCCTCGCCCAAGTCAGTCGACCGTCACAAACACTGTACAACATTCCCCAAAAGAACATACATAATTTAACCATACAATGCACCAATAAAATCTGTCCAAATACAACAGTCCAATGTTTCCCTATTTTCACCTGCAAAAAATGCTCAGAAAATTCCAACAAAAATACTGTCACGATCCTCGCGACGAATCGGTCGAAACGAGTACCTGCACGTTCAAATCTGAGTTTCCTACACTGAGAAACAAATTCGACAAGGGAACCACCCCGAAATAAACAGATCTCAAAAACTGTAGCACTATTTTCTGTAAACAGAGATTTTTCACCTTCGAAAAATATTCAGAAAATTCCTAGAAAATTTGAGGGTGTTCCTTGCGCTGTGTAGATGAAAAACGCCTCTTGGCACGCCTTGATCCGACGCCTGTGAGCGAAAATATCGCCAAAACACCGATGTGCTGTCCAAAACTCCGCCCCAGAAAAAGGGTCAAAAGAAAGCTCGGGAAACTCCAAGATAAACTCAAAACGAGGGGAAACTCAAATCACGAAGATCGTAGCCCTACCTGTCGTGAAGCCAACGACGCAAGAATCGACGAAAACGGTGGTCGGAGTAAGCCGGGGGAGTCCTCACACCCAAACCGCGACGAAGGAGATCACAAATGAACGAAAGTCGCGCCGCGCCGTAAAAATGAAAACCTCGTGATGCGTGCTGCAGAAAAATCTGGAAATCTGCAGATGGAGCCAGCTCTGGGAGAGGAGGATTTCTTGTGATGGTCGCACTGTGAGAAGAAGAACAGGGAAGGAGCTCTCTGCAGTTGAACTCGGATTATATATAGGCTGAAAGAAACAAATCGGATAATGACGCCTGTGTCCCCACTTCCGGGCGCCCGGAAAATTCGGGTCGCTACAGTGTTGGGCCCGGCCCAACACTGTGCGGGCCCGAATCCCCCACGGGCCTCCACGTCTCCCCACAACAGCGGACAGCCGCGCGGGCCATCTACTGCACGACGCGTGGCCCAGTGCGGCGCCGACGCGTGGCACGCCCGAAGGCGGGAAACCGCATCAACGCAGCCCACGTGCGCGCCTACGCCCTCTGCACGCACGCGCCCCGAGGCCACCGACCCCTGCTCGGTGGACCCGGTTCACAGCACCAGCCTATCGCCAGCAGCCACATGTCCTGCCCTCCGGTGCACGCCGACCCATGGACCGCGCACCTGTCAGCGCGCCTGCCCGCGCGCCTCCGCGCTGCCGGCGCTGCCCGCGACACTCCGCCGCCCTGCTCCGCCGCTGCCCGCCGGCCACCGGAGTTACTGTTCCGGCGTGAACAGTAACCCATGGCGCAAAAAAACAAGTAAGTAGCCCAATTTCATCGTTTTCGCGCGCTGAATCCAAATCCGCTGTCCGTTTTGCCAAATTCCAACTCTAAAAATTGTCGAAGGCATCCGGAAAGGTGTTCTTTTGTCCAAACTTCGCGCTGAGCCCAATTTTAATATCCGTTTCGCGCGAAACCACTTCTAAAGATCCGACGGAGTCAACCGATCACCCACGTGATTCATTTAAGCCCGAAATCCGCCACTTGTATCCAATTGGTGCACTAACACCTCCAACACACAGTACAAGCCCCCAGAAGTCACTAATCACTCTACAACAGCTCTGCGGAGATCCAGGTCATCACAATATTTTTTTCAGCAATATTTTTTAAAAAATTTTAAAAATATATAAAATTATCGCTATAGTATAACTTTATTGTAATATACTCGTTTATTTAAATGGTATGGTTGGACTCTCTTGAGCATGATACGTTTGTGGAGAGTTAGATCAGATTCATATTGAAAATAGTGACTCGTTGCGTAGTTATATATTAACCAAAATGCCTTTAGATAATACCTAGAGCTAAAATTATGAATTGTATTATTTAAATTCTTTTAGAGCCATTTATATATAATATTTTTTAAACTACGAAAGTATTTTAAAATGTTTATGAAATCACTCCTAGAAATAAATAAATATTTACTATAATAAAATTATATTATATCGATATTTTTAAATATTTTTAAAATTTAGAAAAAATATCATTAATAAAAATATCGATATTTATTTTTAGTGTTGCTATATATGTCGACATATTTTTGTAATGTGTTTCAAAAATATAATTTTATAATTTAATTTTAAATATAGATAGAATATATATAAAATTCTCATACAAAAATATTATAAAATATTTTTATTATTATATTATTATATTATAAAAGCCAAATTAAAGAAGCATCGTGTGAGCTTCTTCGTTTTCTTGATGCTTCTATGCGAAACCGTAATAACTGTACGGGAACAAGGAAACGTACGTACCTGATGAACGGTCCACACTAATCTTCAAATTTCGTGTTTTAAACGTTACAGTGGTGGAGGTCACTTCGACTTTTCCACATTTTGTTCTTTTCCCAAAGTTGGCCACGTCATATCGCCACGTCATCATCGATTCTGTGAATTTTATAAAAAAAAATAACAAGGCTTTCTCTTTTTTCCTTTATATTTATTCTAATTTTTTAAAATAAAATTTTGTATATTGCGAAGTGTAGAAATTAACTGCTCAAGAAATTTTTTTTTTTTTTTTTTTTTCTTTTTGACAATACAAAATAATTTTTTAAAATTAATTATTATACGTTAGCTAATTAAGTATAAAATAGAAAAAAGAATAACGTTACCAAATGAGAACTAAGTTTACGCATTATACATAATCATTAATCCAAAGAATTAATGCAATTTCATTCTTAAAATTTATTCAATTTTTAAAAATTTAATATTAAAAAAATAATATGATTAGTGAGAAAAAAATTAATTTATTTATTGACTTTTTTAGAATAGTGATAATATATCTACTAACACATTTAACAATATAATACACTCCATGAAGTGTATGATCTAAACCCTAAAAAAAAAATATGTATATTTAGTATTTATTAAAAATATATTATGTATTAAATATATTTGGGTCATACTTTTTCATTTCACCTAATGTAATTTCTCTAAAAATTTTAAAATATCTATAAACAAATCATAATCACTAATTAATGCTTAGTCTCTTGAAAAGTCCAAACTCTCATTAATTATTATTAGTATTATTATTATATTTTATTTAAAAAAATGGACAAGGGATGCATTGGAAGAGGAAATTGCGCACGGGCTTCGACACAAAAAGCGACCACAAGGTATAACAAAATAAATCAATATTTTAGATAGAAAATAAATAACCAATTTCGCTAATAATTAAGAAAAATATGTGATCAAATTTTGCTAAAATATATGTATGATAAATACTGCAAACAAAAATCAAAACAAAAGTAAAAAACCACGTGATATATTGTGAAGCACTTCTAACATCAACTGCGGGACCTCTACACTATTTCAAACTTCTAATCTTAAAATTTTATGAATTATATATAAGTCCAAGTTAAATAGAGATGAATGATCAATCAATCGTGATCGCAATAGTTAATACTATTTTTCAAATAAATTGATATTTGTTTTCTATAGTTTTATTTCTCTACAAGTTGCTAAGAAATGGATGGAAAGTCAAATTAATTAACCAAATAAATCGCTATTTAGCCCGTAGTAGTTACTCTATAAGTTGATGGAAAATGGATCTAGATGGTTAATTAACAAAGTGAATATAAAATTTTTAAAATTTATTTGACTGCTTTTAAATGGACTAAAATTTAAAAACTTCTAGTGCATGTATTTCCATATCAATAAATATTAAGACTATTTTATAATTATAAAAAAATATATTATCTTCATATCATAATATTATTATAATAAGATGCCATATTAAATAATATATAATAATTATTTTGTAAAAAAAATCTTAAGTTAGTAGAAGATAGTGTTATTATATTTTTATAATTAATATATTTTTTTCTTATCATATTGAAAGGGGTACGTACAATTTTTTTTTTTTTCTTCAATTTATTTATTTTTGTCAAAGGAGTAGGTGGAATTTCTATAGAAGTTAAGTAACATGAACTTGTCACAAATATTTATGGACTCCTGGACTTCAGTAATTAAAAGTCAAAAAGCAGAGTCAGCAAGTTAGGTTTTGCCATTACGCGTACGAATAAGTACGGAATGCATACGATTATTTACTGATTAAAATGATAAAATATTTAAAATGTTCTTGTCCTGCCACGTTTCAACTTGGAGTAGCAAATTGGAATTACTATACCAAAAATATAATATAACGATATTTTTAAATATTTTTAAAATTTTAAAAAAAAATATTGCTAATAAAAAATATCGTCATTTATTACTAGTGTCGTTATGTGTGCAGTCGCTAAGGTATATAGCGATATATTATTATAATATATTCAAAAAAATATGTTTCTATAATCTAATTTTGAATATAAATTGAATATAAATTGAATATAAATATGACGTTTGTATAAAAATATTACAAAAATATATTTCTATAACCTAATTTTGTTGTAGTGAATATACCAAATAACTATTTACTTTATTAATTAATTCTTTTGTAACGCTTATCCGCAACATAAATGTATATATATATATATATATATATATATATATATATATATATATGTTTCTATAATCTAATTTTGAATATAGATTGAATATAAATATGACGTTTGTATAAAAATATTACAAAAATATATTTCTATAACCTAATTTTGTTGTAGTGAATATACCAAATAACTAATTACTTTATTAATTAATTCTTTTGTAACGCTTATCCGCAACATATATATATATATATATATATATATATATATATATATATATATATATATATATATATATATATATATATGTTTCTATAATCTAATTTTGAATATAGATTGAATATAAATATGACGTTTGTATAAAAATATTACAAAAATATATTTCTATAACCTAATTTTGTTGTAGTGAATATACCAAATAACTAATTACTTTATTAATTAATTCTTTTGTAACGCTTATCCGCAACATATATATATATATATATATATATATATATATATATATATATATATATATATATATATATATATATATATATATAGTAGAGTTTATATGATTTTAAAAATACAAGTCCAATTACACTTGTAATTTTTTTATCATTAAATTTGCATTGAGATTTGTGCTATTATATTTTCTCTTTTTCTCTGTTTAGTAGACTTTACAATAATGATGTTGAGATTAAAATTTTTCGTCACCTGAGGAGGTGACACGTAACGTATACTATCGGCTAAGGCACTAATGTAATACTTGAGAATTTTTTAAAACTGGTTAATTTAATTTAATTAATTTGATTCTTTTCGGATAGTGTGGCTGTTTCGCAAGGATATCTGTATTAATCGAGATTTGTTTGGAAAGTTGGATTTGTGGCACGTTTTCGAAAAATTTTTTTGTTGCGTTTTTTTGACTGGTTAGGATAAACCCAAATCTTGAAGCTGGGAGCATTTTGGTCTTTTGAACCAAATTCTATACAGAGGGATTAGGATTAGGATTAGGATTAAGGTTCTTATGTACGTTTAGCCCTAATTCTTCCCCTCTAGCCTGGCATCTTCGAGAGCCATCGCCGGAGGAGAAGCAGGTGTGGGTTTCCTCTCCCTTTCTCTTTTCATTTCTCTTCTTTCCTTCTTCTCTTCTTTTTGTTTTAGTCTTTGTTGCTTTCGGTTGGATGCCCTAGCCTGCTGCACTGCCGCCGCTCCCTACAAGCAGCCGCGCACGCGCCTCTACACACAGGTTGCCGCACGTGCTTATGCGCCCAAGCCGCCGCGTAGCGCCACTGCAACGCGCTCTGCGCGCGTGCCGGGCGCCGCCATGTCACGCTTGTGTTGCTGCCGCGAAGCACCGCTGCAGCGCGCCGCCCTACCCGTGCACGTGCTGCTGTTGTTGCCGCCCCGCGCAACTCTGCACGCTCGCTGCGACCGCGCATGTCGCCCATGCCGCACGCGCGCCGCGCTGCTCCTTACTTCTGCGCGCGGGTTGCTGCCGCGCGCCCTTGCGCGCATACGGCCGCGTGACGATGCTGTCGTGCGCCCTGTGTGGGCTGCTGCCACTGCTGTAGAGCGACGCCGCTGCCGCACACCCTGTGCGCTTGCTGCTGCGCGTGCTCACTGCCGCACTAGCTGTTACCGCGCGCCCAGGCGCGCATGCTGCCGCGCGCCTTTGCGCGCAGTGCTGCTGCCCAGCACATTGCTGCGCGCTTGGTTTATGCGCTGTACCGCCGCATTGCTGCCCGCGCCATGCGCCACTTGCACCGTGCGCCGCGTATGCTTTTCTTGAACCGCGCTCGCCATTCTTGCGATGCCTTAGTTGACCAGTGGTTTGTCTTCCGTTTCGTTATTACAGTTTATGGCGGACCTGAAGCAGTCCGATTTTTGTAGCAGCGCACCATTTTGCGGCCGAATATTTCTGTGGCCTTCGACTCTTCATCAGTTGGGTACGGTACACCCGAAAACCCTTTGTGGCCATATATAGTGTGGTGTGCATTTTATTGCTTTAGGATTATGGGACATTAATTATTTCACCATTTCCTTTAATTATCTTTTTGGGATATTTAATTTCATTGGCAGATCGCCGGAAATACCAGCGGATTCCAAGAAAACAGTGAAGTTTCCATTTCAACCTTTTGTTCACTTTGAGTCGATAGGGGTAGGTATGTGAGAGTTGTTTTTGACAATTGGCTGTGTTTCACGCCCGAGCACCCAGGAGCCTTCTAGCCAATTACGCAGCGAATTCCAGGACCGCCTGAGTTGAGGTGGGTACTCCGATCCCGGCATTGGCATAGTGTAACTTTTTGGGGTACCGTGGTTCATTGGACCCTTTGGTTGCATTGCTAGCCCTATTTATTGTTTCTTCTCCATTTTCGTTACATTATATCCAATCTCAGTTGACATTCTTAGTATAGTAGGACTTTTTTATTTGCTTACCTACATATCTTACTCAGTATTATTGAATACTCTTGCATTTTTGCCATATGCCACCTATTGCTAGATTTCACTTGTCACTATTTTCCAGTTTTACCTTGCATGATAGAGTAGGTGGATTTTTCATTGCTACAACATATACTTTTGACATACTTGACCCCGTTTGGGAGTTTTTGGCTATTCGCCGTGTTTTCAGTCTTTCAACCGCGAGCTCGAGCATCGGCATTGAGATCGCTATGCACCAGCTGTACATTTCACGTACACCAGTGGGCTGATCCTCCACAATGGTGTTCTTTACTGGTAGAGTACTCTATTCGACCTGTGAGCCCGTTTTACATGGCTGCACCTGTGTGACTGGGCGATATTGAGCCCCTTTTTGTTATCAATCAGTAGGTGCGGAGTACATGTCAGACTTGGTTCGGCACTAGCCTGAGGTCCTCATGACCAACAGTGGCATCTGATTGGGTATCCTTACTTATGATAATATTGGCGTATATTTACAGTTTTCAGTATTATCTTCTCGACAGTGTATCATTTTAATATCTCGACTCTTATCTGTTTTTATACCAGCATCTATATCATTTACGGTTGCCTAATACCTGCTTACTGCCTTTTGGTGATAGTATCTAGTAGGTACGATTTGCTCATATCCGGCTCGTCGTACCCACTGAGATACATTCAGTTGTGTCTCACACCCTTTGGGTGACTGTTTTTCAGGTCAGCTGGGTGGTGAGCAATTGGGACACTGATGAGAGATTTCGCGCTAGACATGTCCCGAGTTATTTATTATTCAGTTTTATTTTAGTTTTGCCAGATTTATATTGATTATTCATTCTTTTCGTTACGTAGTATTTACCTGATTGACAGCATATTTGGATTAACTTGTGGACTTTGCAATTGGTTAATTATATAGTTAATCGTTTAGTTGTAAACTCTGATTGCATGGTTGGTATCTTTGCACTTGCCTAGCTGAGCGCGTACAGGGAAGACTCCGTCTGATTGGACCGGAAATTTCTTTTACGCGTGGCGAATCTGTTCACGTCCTGGGATTATTTTTTGAACTCTGATTTATAAGAAAAAAAGTTTTAGACTGCTTTTGAAAATCCGGGGCGTGACAACCAGCCAATAGGAGAATAAGCTAGCACAGGAAAACTCGTGTCTTGATTAAGACCGGCCTCGGTCACGTGAGCGCACGACACGTGACACACGCCATTCGGCCAAAAGTATCAGCCGAAAGGAAAAGCGACCGAAGTAAGAAGATTATCGCCTCATTCAGGATTAACTTCGGCTAAAGGCGAACACCAGACCACCTCAATCGAGCAGCGGAAGAGGCAAGGCCAGTATCAACCTTTGGTTGCCCGAGCCGGAAAAGGAATGATT
The DNA here is from genome assembly GCA_029168755.2 of Tillandsia fasciculata. Lineage (NCBI taxonomy): Eukaryota > Viridiplantae > Streptophyta > Magnoliopsida > Poales > Bromeliaceae > Tillandsia > Tillandsia fasciculata. The sequence continues at coordinate 7,091,661 of CM054931.1, forward strand.
CTTAAAGAAATGAGTGCCAGATTTGGGCGCGAATCTTATAACTGAGTCCAGAAACGGCAAGTTGCGCCCAGCATTGGAAAGCGCCGTAGATCACGCTTTAGCGCGTTAATAAGGGGATGAATTTGGACGGAAAAGTGACTACTATCCTTTTTGAAGTTTGATTCAAAAGGAAGTAGTTGAAGATTTCTCGATAACTCTTCCAAAATCACGCCGATTACTCAAATCGGCGATCATACTCATGGTTCGGGAGTGTATAAATACCCAAACCATCGAAGAAAACAGGATCATGCAATCTCGTAAGCTAGGATCACCCCCCCTACTTTTTCATATATTTCATATCTGCATTTACCACAATTTATAGGAGTAGATTAACTTGTAATTGACTACTTCTTACTCTTATAACCCCTCTTCAATCAATATAAATTTCTAATCGGCTCCTTAGTCGTGTCAAATATCTGTCTCTACACCCCAGTTCGGCTACTCTAGGCCGAACTATCTCTTTCTCTCCCTCCATATCCTAATTCAGCTAATCTAAGTCGGACGGTCGCGAGAGTTTGATTGCAAATAACTCGACCGAGCGAATCCCTTCTCGGCCAGATCACTTGATTCATTGGCACGCGACGCATCATATTCAGAGGGTCAACCAATCCGAGACCGATCGACAACCGAACCCGGTCAACAGTCAATGCAACATTTTCCGCCCCAACAAATACAAATCTTAATGCAAATCTAATGGTAAAAATTTTATAAGTATAGTTGGGCTTGTGCTTTTGAAAGTATATAAATTCTACTCTCTCTCTCTCTCTCTCTCTCTCTCTCTCTCTCTCTCTCTCTCTCTCTATATATATATATATATATATATATATAGAGAGAGAGAGAGAGAGAGAGAGAGAGAGAGAGAGATTTGTGCTATTGCACTTTCTTTTTCTCTCTCTTAAATTGACTTTATAATAATACAAATATCAATATAAATTCAATAATAAAAAATTCACAAGTATAGTTGGACTTATATTTTTTAAAACATATAAACTCTACTATATATATATATATATATATATATATATATATATATATATACTATCTGGAATACTATCGATAGCACCGAGTCATTTGTGCTACCAATTTTTTAGCCTTTGAATTAAAGGAGGTACCGTTAGGATGATAGTGGTCCCCTAAAATTTATTAAGTGGTTTGGTGAATAGTAAAATTCCTATGGTACCATTATAATTCCAATCACAGATCTTTTCATCCAAGTGCTGAAAACTTGGTAATACCAATTACTTGGTGCTATCGATAGTATTCCAGCCGGACTATATATATATATATATATATATATAATTAGGCTGGTATACTATTAATAGCACCAAGTTATTTGCGCTATTAAGTTTTTAACCCTTAGATGAAAAAATGTGTGGTTAGAATGATAGCGGGCCTCTATCATCTCAACCACACATTTTTTAATTCAATGATTAAAAACTTAATAACACCAAAAACTTAATAACACTAATAACTTTGTACTATTAATAACTTTCAATTCTCTCTCTCTCTCTCTCTCTCTCTCTCTCTCTCTCTCTCTCTCCTCTCTATATATATATATATATATATATATATATTGGTGCCATTAAGTTTTTAACCTTTCGATTAAACAATGTGTGGTTGAGATGATATAAGTGGGCCCCTTGGGTTTAATGGTGATTGGGAAAATAATTAAATCTAACGGATGAAAATGATCAAAGGGGTTGATCTAAGGATAGAAAACTTGATAGTACCAATAACTTCGTATTATTAATAGTATAGTAGTCCGACTCTATATATATAAGAGATTGATCTAAGGGTAGAAAAATTGATAGTACCAATAATTTCGTACTATTAATAGTATAGTTCCGAACTCTCTCTCTCTCTCTCTCTCTTTATATATATACTATATATATATATATATATATATATATATATATATATATATATATATATATATTTGGATATATATTTTTTCTATCAGAACTATTTATGCATGTAGTTTTTTTTTTTTTTTTTTTTTTTTTTTTTAGATTCTAATCCCTATTGCAACGCCTTCAACTTGGTGTTATTGAATAATTATTAAAATATAAAATAATTAATATATAATAAATAATTATTTTTATATATCACATTAATTTTGTTTGTTAATTTTTTTATATTTATCGGTTATAATTTATTAAGAAAATAGGTGATCCGTTATAGAGAAAGAACAATATTATCCATATATTTTATTTAGGGTGTATGATATATATCTTCTCTATTCTAAAATAAAAAGTCTTTCATTCGTCACTTAAAATTCACCCATTCTTAAATCGGTGGAATATAAAATATACACCCATTTTAAAATATACATCTAATATTTAATTACCTTATATATAATCCGTAAACTTAGATCTCATTGGTATCATTATCTTTTTTTTTTTCTATTTTTTAATTAATTAGCTTACCCATAATAATTAATTTTAAAAAATTATTTTGTATCATCAGAAAAGAATCTTGAACAGTTAATTTCTATAAACTTCTCAATATACAAAATTTTATTTTAAAAAATTAGAATAAATATAATGGAAAAAAGAGAAAGCATGATATTTTTTTAAGAAAAATTCACAGGATGTTGACGTGGCAATATGACGTGGCCAACTTTGGGGAAAAGAACAAAATGTGGAAAAGTCGAAGTCACTTCAACCACTGTAACGTACAGAGAACACCAAATTTGAAGATTATTGTGGACCGTTCATCAGGTACATTTCCTTGTTCACGTACAGTTACGACTTTCGTATAGAAGCATCAAGAACACGAAGAAGCTCACACGATGCTTCTCTAATTTGGCTTTTTATAATATAATAATATAATAATAACAACAGCATTTATTTATTTCAGGAAGTGATTTCATAAACATTTTAAAATGCTTTCGTAGTTTAAAAGAAAATGAATAAATATATATAAATCACTCTAAAAATTTTAAATAATATATATTTTTTTTAAAATTTAAAATTTTGAATATTAACTATTAAATTTTTAGCCAACTACATTAAATGCGATCAGTAATAATATTATCTAAATTTTTTTTGGTTAATATATAACTATGCAATGAGTCACTATTTTCAATATGAATTTAATCTAGCTCTCCACAAATCTATCATGTAAGTAAAAGAGTGGAACCACACCATTTAATTAGACGAATGGTTGAGAATTATCAAATTCTAAATTTTTATACTGTTTATCAAAAAAAGTTCTAATTCAATTCGAACCGTCGTAGACAAAGAATAAGAATTATCTAATAAAAATCATTCAACCTAAAAGCTTGAACTTATTCAATTTTCATCCATTATCACTATAATAAAATTATGCTATAACGATACTTTTAAATATTTTTAAAATTTAAAAAAATACTGCTGATAAAAATACCGATAATTTATTATTAGTGTCGCTATATCTACAATCACTAGGGTGTGTAACGATATATTACTGTAATGTATTCTAAAAATATGTCCCTATAAAAATATGTCCCATTAAAGAGCCTGCACCAATCTCAATACGATCCAAAGGCTACAAAATGGGTGGCAAAGTTGGGCTGGTGCTATCAATAGCATTCCAGCCCAACTCTCTCTCTCTCTCTCTCTCTCTCTCTCTATATATATATATATATATATATATATATATAGTAGGGCTACTATACTCTCATGAGTATAAACCCTTTTATACTCATAACTTTTTCACCCTTGGATGAAGGAATGTGCGATTAGGATGATAGTGGTCCCTCTAAGGTTTACTAGGTTGTTGGAGAAATAGTAAAAATTTTAGGAACTATTATAATCCTAACCGCACATTCCTTCATCCAAGGGATGAAAATTTATGAGTACGAACTTATATATTTTTAAAAACACAAGCTAAATTATGCTTGTAAAGTTTTTACCATTGGATATGCATTGAGATTTGTACAATTATAAAGTCAACTAAAGAGAGAGAAAGAGAAAGTACAATTGTACAAATCTCAATACAAATTCGATGGTAAAAAATTCACAAATATGGTTGAACTTGTGCTTTTAAAAGTATATAAGCTCTATCAACTGTGTCTAATGCTAGTGGCAAAAAACTTGGTGGTTGATACTCGGGATCCGAGTTCGAAGCCTAGTTGCTTCACATTTCCAGCTAAGTTTATTTCAAAAATAAACGAAGCGGTCGCATGCTACCTATTTCTCAAAAAAAAAAAGTATATACGTATACACTACAAAAAAATTATGCTATAACGACACTTTTAAGTATTTCTAAAATTTAAAAAAAGTGTCGCTGTTGAAAATACCGACATTATTATTAGTGTCGCTATATGTGCAGTCGTTAGGTTGTATAGCGACATATTATTGTAATGTGTTCCAAAAATATATTTTTATAATCTAATTTTTGACATAGATAGAATATAGATATATAGGACACTTGTACAAAAGTGTTATAAAAAATGTGTCCCTATCACTATAACAAAATTAGGTTATAGAGACACATTTTTGTGACACTTTTGTGAAATGTTTCATTTATATTCTATTTATATCCAAAATTAGATTATATGGACATATTTTTTTAACACATTACAATAATGTGTCGTTATACGCCCTAACGACTGCATATATAACTACATTAATAATAAGCGTCGGTATTTTTGATAGTGACACTTTTTCAGATTTTAAAAATACTTAAAAGTACCGCTATAGTATAATTTTGTTATAGTGTATAATCTAATTTTATTATATATATATATATATATATATATATATATATATATATATATATATATAGTAGAGCTAGCTTATATACTTTTAAAAGTATAAGTCCAATCATATTTGTAAATTTTTTACTATTAAATTTGTATTGAGATTTGTGTTATTATAAAGGCAACTAAAAAAACTGCAATAGCATAAATTTTAATACAAATTTAATAATAAATATAGTTTAATTTTTTCTTTTGAAAGTATATAAGTTTTAATATATATATATATATATAAAATTAGTAAAGTAATTAGTTGTTTGGTATATTCAAGTACATTATTCAAAGTTGAAACGTGGCAGGTCAGGGACATTTTGAATATTTTATTCTTTTAATTATCAAATGATCGTACGCATTCCGTACTTAATTCGTACGCGTGATGGGAAAACCCAACTTCCTGACTCTGCGTTTTGACTTCAAATTAATTAAGTTGAGGAGTCCGTAAATATTCGTGACAAATTCATTTTATTTCTATGAAAATTCCACCTACTTCTTTGAAAAAAATAAATTAATTAATTAAAGTGAAGAAAAAAAAAAATTTGTACTTACCCTTTTGTATATGATAAGAAAAAAAAATATTGAATATAAAAATATAATAACATTATTTTACACCAGCTTAAGATTTTTTTACAAAATAATTATTATATATTATTTAATATGGTATTTTACTATAATAATTAATATAGTGATACGAAGGCAATATGTTATTTGATGATTATAAAATAGTCATTATATCTATTTATATGGGAACATATGCACTAGAAGTCCCTAAATTTTAATCTATTTTAAAAGAAATCAAATAACCATGTAGATTCATTTTCCATCAACTTAGAGTAAGTAGTATTGGCTAAATAGTGATTTATTTTGTTAATTTGATTTTTCATTCATTTCTTTGCAACTTGTAGGGAAATAAAACTATAGAAAACAAGTATCAATATATTTGAAAAATAGCATTAGCTATTGCGATCACGAACGATTGATCATTCATTTCTATTTAACTTGGACTTGTATGTAATTCATAAATTCTAAGATCGAAAGTTTGAAACGGTGTAGAGATCCGTAGTCAATATTATAAGTGCTTCGTGATATAGCATGTGGTTTTTGATTTTGGTCTGCAATATTCACCACATATATATTTTAGTAGAATTTGATCGGACATTTTTCTTAATTGCTAGCGAAATTAGTTAGTTATTTATTTTCTATCTAAAATATTGATTTTTTTTGTTATACCTTGTGGTCATATTGGCCTGTGGGAGCACTATAAGGCCACATCACTCTCAAATACAAACTACATGTATTACACTATTCATTTATATTCTACTTGTTAGTTGATTTTAGTAGTATTTTAGTGATTGAAGCCCTAAATGTTATATTTCTCATATAATTTATATTTGATGGTGACAATAATATGTTTTAATCTTCTAAGATCACACGCTATCGCACTTATGCTGGGACTCTGAATGGGGGCCACATTTTCTTAGTCAATGAATGGTTTTTTTTTCTCCAGGTATTTAAGCAACTTTGAGTGACAACCAATGGAGTGCACAACCTTATTGTCTCCAAATTGCTTGTATTTAATTATTAGGAACAACACCAATTAAAAAGATGTGACTTGACAATGATTTTTTTTTTTTTTTTTTTTTTTTTTTTTTTTTTTTTTTGGTTTTAGTAGTAGGCTACATCAAAAGTGAAATGAGTGGCTGATATTTTCGTGACTGACACTAAATTGTTCAGAAATCCACGCAAACAATATGGTCCGCACAAATTTTTCTCCATGAGAAGTAATTGCTTGTTAATTATAGGGGGCATGTTACCAAGTTGAATCCATTTAATTGTCATATACACTACAACAATAAATTTTTTTTTTTTTTTTTTTTTTTCTCTCTTCTGAGGCCTGGCTGCCTTATTATGTTGCTTAGTTCAATTTATCTTGAATGAAGCGGTAGCATGCTACCTTCTCTCAAAAAAAAAAAAGTTATAAGAACACATATTTATGATATTTTTTTATAAGTGTTCTATTTATAGTCCATCTATATTCAAAATTAGGTTATATATAGAGACATATTTTTAGGACACATTATAGTAATGTGTCGCTATACAGCCTAGCAACGGCACATATAGCGACACTAATGATAAGTGTCTGTATTTTTTCTAGCAGTATTTTTTTTAGTTTTTAACAATACTTAAAAGTGTCGCTATAGCATAGTTTTGTTGTAGTGATAGCATAGGAGTTGGGCATTTTTTTTTATATAAAACCTTATAACAAAACCTCCACTAACCAAACATAAAAGAGAAAGTTAAGTACTTTATAATGAACCCGGACCCAATTAGAGGAAACACCATTTTTTTTTTTTCCCGGGCCAAATTTGAATGTGAGTGCTTTTTCTTAGTTAATTCCAGGCCCAACGCGCACAAGTCGAGTGCGTGCTCAATATGGACAAAATATTTAGGTGATTTTCAATATTTATAAATTAGCTTTTATATTATTCTACGTTTAAACATCTATCTAATTTATAATTTTAAAAATAGTTCAAAATTTTTAAATCTTTTTTTTAGCAAATAGCTAGGGCAAAATATAAGCTAGGCAAAATTTATTGTAATTTGTTATACAAAATTGAGGAATGCTTTTGCAATTTAACCTTATTAATCTATTCCTTTTTGCAATATATATAAATTAAAATTTATTTTAATATTCAAGCTATCTATTTATTATTCTTTTTACTGGAAAAAATGATAAATAGCTGTAATGAGTCCCCAATATTACTTTGTTATGGGCACTTTAAAAAAATAATTTTTTCACTTTAAAAAAATTAGTTTTTGAAGCACAATTGATAAAATTCTTATATAATGCTGCGTAAATCGTAAAAATTTTACATATTATTCACTAGTATAGGACCTGCGCGATTCCATGGATAAAATTTTATAAATTAAATTAAATAATAAAATATAAATGTAAAGTAAAAATAAAAACATATAATCATATTTGATTAGATTTAATAATATAAAAAACACATTAAATACTTAATAGAGTTATAACTCAAAAAAAAAAAATGAAAAGAAAAACAAGTTATAGAAAAAAAAATTATTGTACAAATATTCTAAAAAAATATTTATAATAATTTAAGGAAAAGATAAAAATTAATAAAAAACATACTAAGTGACTCAAATTCACATACTAAAAATAAAAATAAAATAAAATTATGAATATTGTAGGTGGACATACCGAACCGAAATAAAATCTAAGATTGACATTTTAATAGACTGATTTAGTTTTTTCTAATTTTTCTAATTTGCGAATCTAAAATGTCTTCAAAATTTGGCATATCGCATCAATTTGCGTGATTTTTTTTAAAAAAAAATTGACTAGTTATTAAGGAAGTTCCATTGTATATATAGTGTTTATGATTTAAACAAAAAAAATATAATAGTTCAAGAAAGTGGAGAATGCAAAAAATTATAAGAACACAAAAAAGAGAAAAAGACGATGGCTCGATTCAAACAAAGAAAGAAAGACGAAAAGGCAGCGATTCGATTTAAGTAAAGAAAGGAAGACGAAAAGTTGGTAGTTCGATTTGAGCAAAAAAATAAAAACATATGGAGTAGCCGGGCTAGTTCGGCCTATTCAAATAAAAAAATATAAAAATATGGTCCATATGTATAACCCAGTTCAATTCAAGTAAAGAAATTATGATGCAGCAGATACATGTGATCCGATTCAGTTCAAGTAAAAAAAAGAAAAAAATATATGACTGATTTGAATCAATTGGGTATGTAATTCGATTCGGTTCATGCAAAGAAAGAAAAACATACGTGCAAAGCTTGAACTCGCCCGACGTGTAATTCGGTTTAGTTCAATTAAACAAGAAGAAAATTATGTAGATCAGGCGGTTCCATTCAAGCAAAGAAAAAAAAAAATATAGAAAAAATTTAAGCATAGAAAAATTTGAATCAGTTCATAATTTTAAATAATAAAAATATTATCACGTGATAAAAAATATTAAAAAAATAATATATAAGTTCTAGATATTGTTATTCTTATGATCGAGTTGCTGATATGTTAACACATATAATGTGAATCGTTTTAAAAAATAAATCCGTATAAAATAGCTGTCGCATTAATAATTGATAATTTGTACAAAAAAAAAAAAAAAAAAAAAAAAAAAATGTTTTTTTAAAAGGCGTAAAAGTATTCTCGACTAAAATCCTAGAATTGTACCATAAGGACAAGGGTACTCCATGTACGCATGGTAATAAAGACCTAGATTTATAATGCCTACATGCAATGTATCACCTCCTCTTACGAGTCGCATCAACGTGGCCGTAAAGCTCACAGATTCATCAGATCATGATCAGATCACAACCGTACGATCTACTGCCCCTGGCCTACTGTCCTTACGATCGGCCGGCCTAATAATATCTAGAATAGGTTTTGTAAACATCTAAAAATTAATTACTCTGTTTAAATTTACAAATATTTTGTTTAATATATATTTTTATAAGTTTGGTGGTGATCGACCTACTATTGAAGCATAAAATTTAAAATTGGATAAAATTTAAAATTGGTTTTATCAAACTAAAAATATATATTATGGTCTTTTCAAATACCTACAGTAATGATTGTAATTCTAATTACATCCACTATGCAAATTTAAGTTGGAAATTAACAACAAACGAAACTTAATTTTGAATTAATTTTAATTTTTTAAAATATAAAACATAAAGTCAAAATAAAACTTTTAGTTCAAATTTAAAATTTTAATTTGCATCAAAAATTTAAATTTGACTTTAATATTAAAAGTATGATTTAGATTCAAATTTTAAAAATGAATTTAAATTATAAAATCAAAATTTTACATTACAATACTAAATTTAAAAATCAAATTTAAAATCAATATTTTTTGTGTTGGATATTTAACAGATTGTGCACGTACTATTTAATTTGGTAAATAATAAAGCTAGGGAATTTAAAATTTATAGTGCACTAACAACTTTGATACATGCATGATGCTAATTCTTTTCTAATATTGTCTTGTTAACTAATTTAAGTTGGTAACCTATTCAGCAAGTTCATGAAAAATCTAAGCATAACCTTCACTAATTAACGGTTAGATTTCAATACTTATGGTGTATTGAAGCATTCCTCGTTTTAACTCACTTAGGCTAAATTACAGAAAACCTCCTTATAATATACCATTTTTTCACTTTGCCTTACTGTCTTTCAAAAGCCTACATTTTGTCCCCTCGTAATTCTGGAATTGTACATTTACACCCCGCCGTCAACATTCCATTAGTGAGCCGTTAATTTCTTAGATAATATACCGAAAATACCCTTCAAGCCCTTCTTCATCCGATTGCTCCGAGGCCGAGTGCTACCTACGTGCCGTCGACGAGCTCCGTCGCTCCGCGAGGGATCCCTCAGCCGTCGTCGTCGGGAGCCCCCGGCGATCGTCAGCGCAATCGCCGCTCCGGCCCGCGCGGCTAGGCGCGGCAACATGCAGCGACGGGCGCTCGCTCCTGGCGCAGGGCACGCCAGGCTGATCCTCGAGCAGGATGCCATTTGCCTAGGGTGGTGGCACGGCTCCCATGCACGGCGCTTGCGTGCGTGTGCCCCTGTGCGCGATGCAGCAGGGAAGGCCCGCCCGGATCTGCTCCCCTCCGGCTCCGGCTTTAACGGCGGCGACGACGTTACGATCATAGGGTTTCGTCTTGCCTTCACGTTGAGGGAGAAAGAAGATTGGTTAGAAGGAGGGCATTATTGTCATTTCACATGTTCTGTTAATCCCGTTATCTCCTAAAAATAATTTTGTAATTACGAGGGGGCAAAATATAGGCTTCTGAAAGACCGGGAGATAAAATGAAAAAGCGGTATATTATAGGAGGGTTTTCTGTAATTTAGCCTAAATAATTTATAATATTTGATAGATAAGAAGTGTGAGTGAAAATTTTTAGAGGGGCATACTAAATTCAATGTTGAAAGTTATTTTTTTCGAATAAAATAAATCGTCTTATTGGTAAATGTTTTGTTCGAATGTCAAAATAAGCTATTCAATGATATATAAGTTAATATATAAGTTACTCCATATAGAGTTTCTCTTGTCTAATTGAAAGATAGAAGTTTAATTTTTGTTTCTTGAAAGATTTAGGTATTCATAATTTGATAAAATTGTGTATTTAAATTATAAGCTGATTTCTCTTATTTTGAAAAACTAAATTGAAGGTCGAATATATTATTCCATTTCAGATATTTGGCCACAGTGCTAAATTAATTTCAATCACAATAGAAAATATTTATACCTAATAGGATATTACTAAATAACAAATAGGACCAAAGTGCATGCGCCATCTTAATTACCAAATTATAGATAACAAGATCTTTCAATAAATAAAAAATAAATTTCTAGACCTACCGTCCCTATTATAGGTGGATAAAGGGCTTGATGCATTGTTGGTATCTGAAATTCCAAATTCGAAGCCAAATTGCGTTTTATTTTCAACTAACTTAAATTTAAGGAAAACAAACAAAGCGCGTAGCATATTATTTTTCTCTCGAAAAAAAAAAGAAAAAAAAAAAGCACCATTCACAATAAAAATCTTCATGTCGAATAAGTTATTAATAAATAAAATTATTCCGACATTCAAATAGATCATAATGTCTACAAAATTATATATTTTTAAAATTAATTATTTAGGCACTGAATAATTTTAAAAATTAACGATAGAAAAAAAGTGTCATATATATATATTGCTTGATTTATTAAATAGCGCTGTCCAAAATTTATGTTTAATTTCAATTATACGTAAGCCTTTTGAAATATTATAGAATAGCTTTAGTAAATTAAATTTGGACTTTGAAATCTCTATTATGGATTATAATGGTGTTACATATAAGAGATATATATATGTACTTAATTAATATATAGTTATATATCGGGTTCAGGTCACATTTGCACCAGTTTGTCCCTGTCTCAGTTGGAATTTTTCCGTCAGAAAAAAAATCCTGCAAGATTTATCTTTGGACTTTTGCTCGTTGATCCAGTTATCACAAACATGTAAATAATAATAATATTAATTAGTAATAATAATAAAATTTTTAAAAAATCCTATAGGGAAAATGTGTATACTTTTTTTTGCCCGTGCTCGATAAAGCCAAAGTGAGCCAAACGATATAGATAAACGCAATTGTTTGAAAGCAAAGTGAGACGTCCCTAACACAGGCGGCGCAGAATTTGATGGTCTATTTTGGATGTTCTAAACTTAAAATCTAGTTGCTTCATATATCAATAAAGTTTATTTTACGGAAAAATAAATAAAAAAGTAAGCATGCATGCTATTTTCATTTTTCTCAAACAAAGTATGACCAGTATATTACTGTGCTCATTCATTTTAATTTTACTCAAAGTTTGCTCTCTTTGAGTTACAAATGTTTGGAAATGTAATTGTGATTGCCGAAAAACAATTATACTAAGCATTTGGCGCATTGAGATGCCTACTTCACCTTCCATTTTGCATTTGGATGAACACATAATTAATTTTAAAGCAGCATGGTGTTAGGGACTTAGAAAATTTTAGTCTAAGTTTCTAGTCCAAATCGAAATGGGCTCGTCAAGGTGGCCCAACTTCAACATCATTTGTGGGAGGTAAAAAAATATTATGGAATGTGAAGAGACTTGCAACCTCATCATCAATGCCACCACCACCATTAATGTCAAGGGGATGTCAAGAGTCATAATGTTGTAAATGTAGGCTTAGTGGGTGAGTTGTACATAAGCCTATAAATAGGGGAATTGGCTAAGGCCAATTCAACAAGAAAAAGTTGTATCTTGTAGTGTTATTTTCTAAGTAAAAAGAGTACTTAGTTTTTTCTACGGAACCACTATTCCTTTCTCTTTTCTCTACTTTTACATTTAGTCGTAGGCAAACAGAGAGCAAGGCTTGCCCTCTTCGAGCAGGAAGGCGGGCGCCGCACGAATTTTTGCTAGGCGAAAAGCTTAAGTCCTTGACAATGAGCAGTAAATTAGATCGTTGAAGTGGATGTTCTCCATACAACTTTTGGTTGGGGATTAAAAGACTTTACCATGTATTTCATATCTATATGGTTCAACTATGTGATGCACCCAATATAGCATTAGAGTTTTTGGAAAAATATGACTTAACTAAACTGGACCGAATATATCATTGAGTTCAATAATTTTTATAATCAGCAAGAAAAATTTTTAAACGATCATAACTTTTTCCTCGACTGTCCATTTTCAATGTGCAACCTAATTTGGAAAGCACTTTTTGAAATCTATACATTGAATGGTAAAGCCATTATGGCCTAATTTGGGATCCAAGTTCAACTGTTTAAGCCTCTATATATTTTGTATTTTTAGGTTATTTTTAAAAGTTTCTATTTTTTTTTTATTTTGAGTCCGATTATTTAGTTATTTTTTATCGGTTTAGGTTTGAGACATATTATAATTTATTATCTTCAATTATAGTAAAATTTGGATATTGGCTATATTACGTAGCGTTCGATTAATACAATTATCTTTTAAAGCTGATTAAAAATATTTTTATCTTGTCGAAGTTTTCTTGTATTTATTTTTTTCCGTCTTTGTGCTTCTTTTCTCTTAGCTAAGGCACTAAGGGTGTCAATTGGGCCCTAGGACTGACCAGTCTGGTTCGAACGATTGGGCCTAGACATAATTAGTTCTCTTCAGATCTTAGCCCAATTTAACACAAGCCTCAAAATGAACCAGAGTCCAAGCTCAACCCAACCCTGTCAAAAGTTGTAAATTGAGACTAGGGTTGGCATATATTCTATCCACATATTTTTTTATTTAAAAGCTAAAAATCTATAAATAATAATGACTTGATGCTTTTAAAAGCATAGGAGCTCAATATATAGAATTGAGCTCCTATGCTTTTAAAAGTACCAAGTCATTGTTGTTTATAGGTTTTTAGTCTTTGAATGAAAAAAAAATATGTGGTTAAAATAATAATAGGACTCTTGGTTTAAGTAAATAGTTGGTAGAATAGAATGATCTAAGAGATGAAATTAGTCAAAGGGATAGATTTAATAGTATAAAACTTACAAGCACCAATTGCCTGGTGCTTGTACAAGCATTAGTAGCCGGACTGACTCTCTCTCTCTCTTTCTCTCTCTCTCTTTATATATATATATAATATAAGAGAGAGAGAGAGAGAGAGAGAGAGAGAGAGAGAGAGTCCGGCTAGTATACTATCGATAGCACTAAACACTTGGTGCTTCCAAGTTTTCCATCGTTAGATCTATCTCTTTGATCATTTTCATTTCTTAATTAGATCATATTATTTTTCCAACTACTCATTAAATCCGTGGGGTCAACTATCATCCTAACCGCACATTTCTTCATTTAAGGATAAAAAACCTAATAGTACCAATAATTTGATGCTATTAATAGTATAATCGCATATATATATATATATATATATTTGGCTACCATATTTGTAAAAGAACCAAGCAATTAGTGCTTTTAAGTTTTCTACTGTTAGATCTATTCCATTAATTAATTTCATCCCTTAGATCATACTATTCCATGAACCATTCATTAAATCCACGAGACCTATTATCATCTTTTTATTCAATGACTAAAATCCGAGAGAGAGAGAGAGAGAGAGAGAGAGAGAGAGAGAGAGAGAGAGAGAGAGTGAGTGAGTGGGGGGCCGGGGGTTGGTTCCCTAATATATATAATAATTTACAACATGAACGGTGGTGGTTGGTCAACGAGGTGGTCAACTCTGCATGGGATCGTCATGTTTGGTTACAGCTAAGTTTTAAGTTGACTTTGAGGCCAGGCAATCTCTTTAATAGATCCTAAGACTTATTAATTGATGCCTCAATTTCTATTCCCGTGCGCTCTTACAACTTTGGCAGGGTCCACCGCCATGTCCAACGCCTCGAAGCGCTCGCCTACCTCCACCCTGTGGCCTCTCTTTCTCTCTCTAACTATATATGCTGCCTCATCAACTCTAATACTAGCTAGGGTTCCTGCAGTAGGAGTAGAGAGAGAGAGAGAGAGAGAGAGAGAGAGAGAGAGAGAGCAATGAGCATAACATAATGAGTATTTCAATCGGAATTGCAGATCAAATTTATTAAAGTTAGTTAAATTTAACCAGTACATGCATATAACCCAAAATGATATTGATAATAACGTCATTGTTCGTAATGAAATGTGTACTGAGTAAAAAATGAATAATATTATTATTTTTAGAACATTCTCTTTTGAATCTATCATTAAATCACAAAAAATATTTAAGTGTTTAAATTTTATTATAGTGCACTTCGTATGGTTCGCGTGATCTCCACCGTGCATGCACGTGAATTAAGACTAGTTAGTTTTTAATCTGAGCTCCATCATCCATGTACTAGAATTTCATCATGCATGCGAATGAAAATGTTACGACGCTTGAGTTATTTTCTATCAAATGGATGTATCTTTTGGGTATGAATAAGATGAGTTAAGTGAGATTGAGAGAAGGGGCCGGGGAGCTAGCTAGGTCAGGTGTGGTTATAATATAACACCAGGAAACAAACATGTGCAGGTGCATTAATTAAGTGTGGCCATCTTTTTATTTTTCTTTGTTGTTAATTTTCTTGGTATTCGCTCACCCATCTCCTCCTCCTCCTCCCCCATCGTCTACACCGACAAGGATCATCATAGCTCTGTGCCCTTACGTATCACTACTTAGCCATATATATATATATATATATATATATATATATATAGATGATAAGAACTAGAGTACAGATGGGCACAAAGCCTAGTGCAAATAATATAGGTCGCACGGAATTAAGAGAGTAGAGAGAGAAAGAGAGAAAGAGAGAGAGAAAAGAGAGAACGAGAGGTGAAGGGGGGTTTGGTGTGGTGGGGCAGAGAGAGAGAGAGAGAAAGAGAGAGAGAGACAAATTGAAGACAAGGTGCAGAGTTTCTCGTATCACGAGTTACTCGTGATGCCCATTCAATAAGATGATCAGACCAGACCACATCAGATCAGATCAGATCAGACCAGACCAGACAAGACCCGTTCAGATCATTTAATGGGGTCTCTCCTACTAAAAACTATTGCCTATACTCGGTCCACAATATATCTGCCGTGAACTGCACTTTTATCTTTGCCATCAATTCCATCTCTACTTTACTTGTGTAAACTAAAATCTCAATCTGAATAAAATAATTATATTGATATAAAGTTTTAACATTCTCACTCACGCGCATGATAAGTTACCACAGAAAATTGAAAGTGTATGTAATAACGTGGTGGACAGAGTCTAAGGAACGTTATCTGCTCTTCTCTGATTTGTGTATGGGTCTATGTATATATCACCCCCCTGATAAGGTCTACTACGGCCGTGGCATTAACCACTTCGCCACGCAGTTGAACGAGCGACACGTGCATGTACACCATCATCGCCCAATAACAACATCAACAATGGCGATATGATGGTCCACAAGGGAATGATGACGTGGATGTCGCTCCACATGCGGGCCCCACCTCCTCTGTGCGTCATTGAAGGGCAATGGAGTTATTGTAGTTTGCTTATAGACCGGTCAGTGTGCTGTGGTCCTAAGAAAATTATTGCATGGTCTTGGTCTATACACCACACTACAAGATATGTCGCAGACCAATCATATTGTAATACCATACAACTTTAATAATTGCAGTAAAATAGTTATATCCACGCCAATTGTACGTATATGCGCATTAGTGCAAATTTGGAAGAAATATGTAAACATGAGAATGCTTAGGATACGTATTTCATTTTAACGGACGTGCACATCTAAAGAACAAGAATATGCTTAGGACATGCTTTTCTTTTTCTTTTTCTTTCTTCCTATCTCTCGTAAAGAAAAATATTTGTATTAAATTATAGGAAACAATAGATCGATGTACTCTAAAAGTTTAACCTAAGCATGTAATGTATATGAGGCCATTTTTACATGTAATGTATATGAGACCATTTATTTTATTAGAAAAAATATATATATTATATGTAATGTATATGAGACCATTTTTACATATAAAATTTCTTCAGCTTAGGTGATTGAGAAAGAACGTTAGATTCTACATTCAATCTTAAAAATAGCAAATATAGTGCGAGAATATATAACTGGGAGTTTGGATTGATGAAGTTACAACCGGCTGTAAATCAAGTAGATTAAGAATAGAAATATTCAATTTGTCGTCTATAAATCAAGTTTATTAAAAGTTAAATCCAACCTACGACTAGACGATGAAATATTTGGTATGCTAGTTGATGGAAAGACCAATATCATTACTCCGACCAAGTTAATGCGAACTAAATAGTAAAGCTTTATCTCAGCAGTACGACATTCATAGAGCTGGAGTGATGTAGGTAGGCAATAATCTGGGACAGTCCAAGCACGCACAGCTAAAGAAAAGCACGGCGAAGTGTACGTGAGTGTGTGCGTGGTGTTGGTGCGTTGCAGGCTTTAGTGTAAATGGGTGGGGAAAGGGGAAGAAGCACAGTGAAAAAAGCAGGAGCATAAGTTTGGAAAGGAAGGGGTGGGAATGCTTGGGTTCCATGTGGGTTGTTGCTTGGTTTTGGTCTCTCTGCCTTTCACAAAGAGAGAGAGAGAGAGAGAGAGAGAGAGAGAGAGAGAGAGAGAGAGAGAGAGAGAGAGAGAGAGAGAGAGTTTTGGTTGGATCCCACACTCCTAACCCTAATCCCCACGCCTCGGATTGTGTGGAGGAGAATGAGGAGCCACCCCAATCCAAACTAAAAGCTAACAAAAACAAATGAAGCCATTTTTTCTTAAAAAAAACGCTAAGATATATGAGGGTCTATTTAATATTTTTATGGTGAGAGAAAGATAAGGGTGGGGGGGTGGAGGGGGGAGGAATTTGAGAAGAGGACAAGGGGTGGTAATGAAGAGAGAGAGAGAGAGAGAGAGAGTGGAGGATCTCTGTCTTCTGCTGCTGCTGCTCTTTTGTTACTGAGTGAGGAGGGGTCGTGTGCTGTCAAATCATCAAAAGTGAAAAGCATTTTATTTTTCTCTTCTTTTTATTAGCTCCCTCTCCATCTAAACTATTGCATGCCTATATTTTTCTGTCAATTAAACTATTCCCTGGACCCAGAGCATATATATAAATTATTTTTTATTATAAATACTTATTTTTATTATTGGCTAAATATGAATTAAGAGTAATACTATTCGTACATTTCAAATAGATGTATGATATATATTTTATTCATCTAAGAATGAGTAGAATATTATAAAATGTATATCCCATTTAAGATATATGAGTAGTACTTTTTATGTATTAAATTCCTCGTAACTCTATCTTTTTAAAACATCATAATTTGATCTACACTGAATGAAAGAAAAATTAATTACAGAAAAAAAAAGAAAAAAAACCTAACTATTAATATTCTTAACTTTTTCTTTTCATCCCTTATGTATTAGTGTGAAAATATTTGGTAAAATAAATAAAATAAAATAACGATAATTTTATATTAAACATTTCCTTATAGTGGAAAGAGGTTGAGGGTAAAAGTTCGGGGGTTCTAACATTCACGTCAAAGTTGAGACACTGTCGTAATATGATTAAAAAGTTGTGTACTTCAAACTTCTATAGTATTAGGACAGTTAAGTTGAGACTCTCGACAGAGATCCAACATTTAGATTCAATGGAGGAGCGTCAGGAGTTGACGTCGGAACTACTTAGTAAAAGGAAAGATCTGAAAGCTAATCTCTCTAGGGTGCTGGACGATGAGAAGCTCCTTTGAAAAACTCGAGCTAAGCAACAATAGCTGAAGGAGGGTGATGGCAACACTAAGTTCTTTCATATGTATGCGAACGGGAGGAGACGATATAACGGGCCGGATTGGTACAGTGAGGATGATCGACGAATTTATCGACTGGAAAAGGAAAAGAAGTTTTAGTTCTATCAAAAATTCAAAGAGCTCTTCTCCCTATCGGACACTGGGGCGGCTAATTTTAGGGACTGGAGTGATCTTCTTCGCACGCAGCGCCTACTTGAGACAGATCGACAGAGTCTGATGGCTCCCTTTACCCTGGAGGAGATCATGGTTGCGACCTTCCAGCTTGGAAGAGACAAGGCACCGGGCCTTGATGGGTTTCTGCTGAGTTTCTATCAAACTTTTTGGGACACAATGAAAGATGATATCTGAAGGATCTTTCAGGAGCTTCATAAGGGTCGATGCTACTCTGGTCCTATTGATTACACTTACCTGTGCCTTATTCCCAAAAAATACGGACCCTTGAAAGCTAATGACTTTTGACCGATAACCCATCTGAACAGGATGCATAAGATAATCTCTAAGGTCCTTGCTAATAAATTGACACCGATTCTGCAAAATCTAATCTCTCATACCCAGTCCACATTCCTGAAAGGAAGGAATGTCTCAAATGCCTTCGCGACGACTTGTAAACTAATAGGATGGTACGATAAATAAAAAATCGAGGGAGTTGGAGTCAAAGTATATTTTGAAAAAACATATGATAGGTTAAACTGGGCGGGCCTTTCTTCATAGGATCCAGATTTGGTGGGATTTTGATGAGAGATGGTGTGGGTGGATAAAGCAATGCGTGAAAAATGCCAAAATAACAGTACTTGTCAATGGGGTGCCAACGAAGTGGATCAAAAGTAAGAGAGGGGTGAGGTAGGGGGGCCCCCTCTCCCCCTATAAAGTAAGAGAGGGGTGAGGTAGGGGGGCCCCCTCTCCCCCTATCTGTTCTTGATGGTGGCTGAATGCTTAGCTCGAATAACGAACTTGGCAGTCCGAAATGAACAAATCCGAGAGATTAGTCCGTCCGAGGAATGCAAGTTTGCTCCCATCCATTACGCGGATGATACATTGTTCTTTTGTGCAGCCAGGAATAAATTTTTGAGAAACCTCATGTTTGTGTGGCACCTGCTTGAGTGGGTTTCCTGCCTCAAAGTAAATAAAGAGAAAATGGAGCTTTACTATACAGGCCAGAACGAGGCCAAGGCTGACAAGCTCGCGAGCATCCTGGGTTGTAAAGTTGGAGCCTTCAACCAAGTACCTAGGCGTACCTCTATCAGACAAATCGATGAGAAAGGATGACTGGCGAGAAGTCCATGATAAAGCTCAAAGAAGGATTAATGATTGGCAGGCTAAGCTGCAATCTAGGGGTGGCAGGCTTATGCTGGTCAATACAGTTCTAAGTAACCTACCCCTTTACCTTTTATCTCTGTTCAAAGCCCCTAAATGGTTTATCAAGCATTTTGAGACCCTTAGAAGGGACTTCTTTTGGTTCGGTGGCATGAAAGCACTCGGGAGGCGGGAAGGGGGTGCCTAGTTGCGCGAAAAAATGTGTGTAGGAGTAAGGATGAAGGTGTTTTGTGTATTCTAGATCTAGCTACAATGAATGACGCCTTACTAACAAAATGGTGGTGGCGGTTTTTCATGAGTCCGGAGTTTCAGTGGAATAAACTTATTAGATCGTTGTACTATTCTCAGAGAAGACTCCTGTAGGAGGAAATATCTTTTAGGCCGGCATCGCAATGGTGGAGAAATGTTCTTTTAGGCCGGCATCGCAATGGTGGAGAAATGTTCTATGTACAAAGGAGATTTTAAAATGGGGGTATCTTATGTGCTAGGAGACGAAAGAACGATACTTTTCTAGAAGGATAGATGGCACGGAGAGATGACGTTGCACTCTCTGTTTCTAGAAGTGTTTGACGAAGTAGAGGATAAAAAGCTTCGAATATGTGATTGCTCGGATCGCAACGGGTGGACTTGGAGTAAGATTTTAAGAGGGTACGGATTGGGAAGGAGTCATGAAACTGAACGCATCCTCGAGCTCAAAGAGGTATTGACGGATATTAGGCTTGGGCAAAGAAAAGATTGAGTGACTTGGCGATGAAGCGCAAAAGGAGTTTTCACGATAAAATCTACTTACTCGCTGCTTAATGACGGGGGCCCCTTAGGGACAACTAGACAACACAAATGTGGAACCTACGCCTACCACCTGAAGTTCATATTTTTGTGTGGCTTGTCCTCAAAAAATGGCTTCCTACAGCTGACAACCTTGTTAAAAGGGGATGGATAGGACGTGCTCAGTGTATGTTGTGTGGTACTGAGCTTGAAACTATTGATCATCTTTTGTCGGAGTGCATTTACACGTGGTATGTACTGTGGATGGCATATGAGGGGTTGAGCTGTGAGGATCCCAGAGACGATGTCAGAAGGGTTTGGGAGAAGTGGAAGGCACGCGGTGGGCTCAGGCTTTCAAAAAGAAACTTATCTGAGCTGGCAACTATATGGTGGGTAATTTGGGCGGTTAGAAATAAAGTAATTTTTCATCAGACAAGTACTGACCCCCCTATACTCTATCAATTGGGTCAGAAGCCTTGGTTTGCAATGGGAATTGATCGGAGGTCGAATTGGTAGGTGCATTTAATACATCGGAGTGCATTTACACGTGGTATGTACTGTGGATGGCATATGAGGGGTTGAGCTGTGAGGATCCCAGAGATGATGTCAGAAGGGTTCGGGAGAAGTGGAAGGCACGCGGTGGGCTCAGGCTTTCAAAAAGAAACTTATCTGAGCTGGCAACTATATAGTGGGTGATTTGGGCGGTTAGAAATAAAGTAATTTTTCATCAGACAAATACTGACCCCCTATACTCTATCAATTGGGTTAGAAGCCTTAGTTTGCAATGGAATTGATCGGAGGTCGAATTGGTAGGTGCATTTAATACATCGGAACCCCTCCCCCCCCCCCCCCCCCCCCCCCCCCCCCCCCCCCCGAAAAATCTTATATACCACCGAACAAATTTTGTTTTTTTCTCTTAGATACTGAGTTGTCTCACTTTCGTTGCTTAGTTCAATTTCTTAATGAATGAATTAGGTAGCAGCTACTTTTTTCTTAAAAAAAAAAAAAAAAAAAAAAAAAAAAAAAAGATAATTTCAAAATCATTGATAACTTTCCTATCAAATAAACATAGGGGGAAAAAATAATATTTACCTAAATTTCAGTTTAACTAAAAATTATTATCAACATGAAAATCAGCTAATGGCAAGCAAACAGAACCATAACATGTACCCTCACACATGATATATAATATTTAGTGATTCATATTTAAACTTTTTAGCTGGTGATTGCAATTCAAAAGTTTAATTCTAACTCTTTAAAAAGTCTTAAAATTCATGATCTCATACATTTTATCTATAAAATTATTTATATTATTTTTAAAAAAATGACTTGAAGGCCGATACGTTATGCCTTCCTAAATATTTCACTACAACAAAATTAAGTTATAGGAACACATTTTTGTGTCATTTTTGTGTAAGTGTCATATCTATATTCCATCTATATTCAAAATTAGATTATAGGGATATATTTTTGGGACACATTATAATAATATGTCGCTATACACCCTAACGACTGCACATATAGCGACACTAATAATAAGTATTGGTATTTTTGCCAACGACATTCTTTTTAATTTTTAAAAATACTTAAAAATGTCACTATAGCATAATTTTATTATAGTATTTGATAAGTATCTATCAAATACTGTAAGCTTCTTAAGTAAATAAAATAAATGCATTGAATAAAATATTTGTATTCAAACAAAACCAACTAGTTTTGAAAATCTATATGTTAATATAGAAAGTACTCACAAAATCAACATGATGCATGGAAAGAAACATTAGTCTCAATTTATCAGAAAATCTGTGTCCAAAACTAATATATATATATATATATATATATATATATATATATATATATATATATATATATATATATACATACTATTGATAGTATCTAAAAAGTATTTATTATTAATTTTTTCATCTTTGGATTATTATAGTCCGCCAACCCTACTAAATTTCAGACATCTAATGGTCAAAAGTTGAATAATAAACACGTACTATTTTCAAACTATCAATGCTATTCTAGCTTCACCATATATATATATATATATATATATATATATATATATATATATATATATATATATATATATATATATATATATTAGTAGGCTTTTTAAATATCGTAAATATTCAGTGAACTATGTTTTGATTAATTTTAATAACTTTACAGTCGAATTTACACAAAGTAATCTTTGAAATATTCTTTAAAAATTCTACATACACACTCTTTATAAGAGTGTAAATCTAAGTGTAAATATTACACCCTTGCATATGAGGATTGACAAAACCTCTCTTGCATGGGTTTTAGTTAAATGGAAAAATATGAACCACCGGTGTAATGTCTAACTACACAAGGTGGAGGTGTAATGTTTATGCCTATACTATGGGATGTATGCGTAGCAATGCTCTAGTACCTCCGGTGCATGCTACAATTTATTCTTCCACATTCCCTTATTATTATTACTATTATAATATTTTTTTTTTCTCCTTTCATTCACTTTAATCTTTGTACTTTTGGACAAAGGTATCTCCCTGTGTACAAAATACCAATATCCCAACCATCCTGAAGAGGCGGAGGCGGGGGCTTGGAGAGGCTAAAAGTAAAGTCTCTGCGATTACACCCTCGACACTAGAGAACTACTGCTACGATCTACACAGAGACACTGCAGCTACTCTGGGCTCTACTTCTTCAAAGAGTCTAAGAGGGGATCCGAGAAACGAGAGAGAGAGAGAGAGAGAAAAGAGAGAAAAAAAAAAAAAAAAGAAGAAAGAAAGAATTTGTAGGGGTCTAACACCCCCTTTTTCCCTCGCTCATTACTACGAAAACAACGGGGGAAAGGGAAAGCTAAGAGGCCCATGCACACGTCCCTTTCTTGCTCCTCTCCCCCACCTCTGCCGCCTCTGAGCCCTCCTCTCTCTCTCTCTCTCTCTCTCTCTCTCGGGAATATCGACCACACACTAGTTAGCTATTGAGCTCCTGATCCCAACTTGGTGATTCTTTACAGTGTGGGAGTTCATCACCGAAGGGAAACACATGGGATGCGGAAGGGGAGAAACTATTGCTTGCACCAGGTGTATCCAAACTTCTCATGCACGCCACTTTAATTATAGTCTAAAATTTTTTTTTAAAAAAAAAAAAAAATATACACTATAATAAAATTATAGTATAACGGCATTTTTAAATATTTTTAAAATTTAAAAAAAATATATTTCTCATAAAAATACCGACACTTATTATTAGTGTCGCTATGTATGCAATCACTAGAATATATAGCGACACATTATTATAATGCATCTCAAAAATATGTTTCTATAACTTAATTTTAAATATAGATAAAATGTAGATATGATATTTTTACGAAAGTGTCACAAATATATGTTCTTATAATTTAATTTTGTTATAGTGACACCATGCTATATAATTTATTATTATTATTATTGAAAATAAGGATAGAAATTAATGTGAAGTAATTAGATATCGAAGTTGAGATCTAAGATACTAAAGATCAAATTTTTTGCTGGTCATGCCACTTAATACATATACTATAAAAATTACTCCTAGATTAGTTGCTGGTACATGGATCTTAGTTTTCACTTGAATGGTATCAAAGCACATCCTAACTATCCAAGTTCTAGGCATTTAATATTGCAAAACCATAAGGGTTATTTTAAAAAAAAAAAAAATTCTGACAATATAAGAGGGAGTTTGATTTTTTATTTTTTTCAAAATTATTCTTTGGTTATAATGTAATGTCAGTTACTTCCTAACATTATCTACCTGTCCCCCTTACTGCTAAATCTTTTATAATCATTAAATATTTTTATTAGTTTTAGATGCTAGTACTTTATAATAATTTTAAATTGTCGAATCTTATTCAATGAATGAAAAAAAAAGTATATGTTATTTTTCTAGACTAAATTATTTTTTTAATTAGATATCGTCACATAATTTAAATATCTATCATATTCCAAAAAAAATAAATTTTAAATTTGAGTAGAAGAGAGTGTTAATTTGTAGGCCAGTGGCTCGGAGCAGTTGGATGCTGTGTGGATGGTGAAAATTAGTTCAGAGTTTTAGATTCGTGGGCTAGTGGTTCGGAGCAGTTGGAAGCTATATGGACGATGAGGATTAGTTTCGGATCAACGATTAGGATTGATTATGTGTCATTGAGTTAAGTTATTTGAATTTTTCATATATATATATATATATATATATATATATATATATATATATATATATATATATATGCCTAGCGGTATTAATATTTTTTTTGATTTTTCATATATAAGGCGTTCGATTTTTAGTATTTAAAAAGCCTCCAAATTTTTTAATTTTGACAAATTCTCTTTATTTTTCTCTCTCCATCTCGCCTTCTCTCAACCTTTTTCTCTCGATTCTCTATTTTTTTTCTATTATTTTCTGTTGCAGTTGTCACGCCTCGCAACAATCTCGTCATAAGTATTTCATCGTGCATTCTCTTCTTACCATCTGCTTTACTTGCATGGACTTTTTCCTTTATCGTCAGTATTCTACAGCGCTATTGCTTTTACGACGCTATTATTTTTAACTAGTCTTTAGATACTCATCAATATGATTTTTTTTGAATTATAAGATATAATTTCAACTTTATAATTAAGATATTTTAACATACTTCAGGTGCTCATTAATATGTTTTTTTTTTTATTATAAAATAGAAATTCAGCTCATATAATTTAGAGCAAATATTAATTTAATTTTTGAGATGTTTGAATATATTAGGTGTTATATATTAATAAGTTTTTAATTAGAAAAAATATAGGCAAGGGGAAAGTGCGACGTGTGGACAAAAATATAAACAAATCAAAAAATCAAAAAATGAGAAATCGGACGGATATTATGAAACATATATTAAAAAAAGAACAAAAGAAATGTAACATTTTTAAAATAACTCAAATTTAAATTTAAAAATTTTGTTACATAATAGATATTAAGTAAAAAAGAATTTTTATTTTAAAAATAATTTTATTATCTCTATCTAAATCTATTCACTACAATAAAATTATGCTATAGCGACACTTTTAAATGTTTCTAAAGTCTAAAAAAAGTGTCGCTGTCAAAAATACCGATACTTATTATTAGTGTTGCTATATGTACTGTCGCTAGGGTGTATAGCGACATATTTTTATAATGTGTCCTAAAAATATGTCCCTATAATCTTATTTTGAATATAGATGAAATATAGATATGACACTTATACAAAAGTGTCACAAATATGTGTCCCTATAATCTATTTTTGTTGTAGTGATTGTCACCTTTTCATGTTTTCCTCTTTTTTTGTGTGTGTGTGCGCGCGTGTGTGTTTATATATATATATATATATATATATATATATATGATAGAGAGATGAGAGAGAGAGAGAGAGAGAGAGAGAGAGAGAGAGAGAGAGAGAGAGAGAGAGAGAGAGAGAGAGAGAGAGTTTAATTTTTACTACTGATTTGTTTTCGACGATGTAGCCTCTGAGTCGATGATTGGAACCGTTGAATATAATGTAGACCACTAGAACTATCTAGAAATCAAATTTTAAATATTTTCGACATCATTAGCCTAATGATCAAAGAGTTATAAAATTTATAATTTTAATGGTAGATATATGAGACGTTTGTTTATTTAACGGTGTAAAAAAATTTAAATCAATTAAATTTTTGTTAGAAAATTTTTTAAACTATTTAAAACAAGATTTATACTCTCGATCTTGATTACAAGACTCCTGTCATCACTCTTTGAAGAATATTTATTTTCAGCCGTTCATTTTTTTGTTCACTTAATGGACAAGAAAAAAATATCGAAAAAATATAAAATTTAATTTGTAGATAGTTTTAGTGGTCTAGATTATATTCAACGGTGCGATCTTTTCTTTGATTCGGAGGCTCTATCATCGAAAATAAATCGGTAGTACAAACGTCCGTTTACTACCGATAGTATTCCAGTCAAACACACACACGTCCACTCTCTCTATGTATATATATATATATTATGAAGAGTTTATATATTTTTAAAAGTAAAAGTCTAACCATACTTGTAAATTCTAACTATACTTGTAAATTTTTTATCATTGAATTTGTATTGTGATTTATGCTATGGTAAAATCAATTAAAGAGAGAAAAAGAGAGAGTACAATAGTACGGATCTCAATACAAATTCAATGGTAAAAATTCACAAGTATAGCTGTATTTGTACTTTTGAAAGCATATAAGCTCTCTCTCTCTCTATATATAATTTAGCTTTTATACTTTTAAAAGTATAAAGAAATTAATATTTGTAGATTTCTAGCCTTTAAATTAAACGATGTAAGATTAGGATGATAGTGGGCCTTTTAGATTTAGCAGGACGATTGGTAGAATAATATAATTTAAGGAGTGAAAGTAGTGGGATATATCTTAAAATAGAAAACTTACCGGCACCAATTCCTTTATACTTTTGAAAGCATAATACCGGGACTCTCTCTCTCTCTCTCTCTCTCTATCTATATATAGATATATAGAGAGAGAGAGAGAGAGAGAGAGAGAGAGAGAGTGTATGTGTGTCTAGCTACTATTCTTTTATGAGGACAAAGCCCTTTGTTCTCCGAAGTTGTTTTACATGATAGAGTTTTCGAATCGATGATCGGAACCGTTAAAATTGATCTAGAGTATTTAAAACATCTAGAAACTAAATTTTATAAATCTTAAAAATCGTTTTCATAGTGATCAAAATATTACAAAATCAATAGTTTTTAACGGCCTATATGAGCTGATTGTTAGTTTAACGGTTGTTCGTTTTTTACTGTTCATTTTTCATCGAACTCTTCGATGAATTTAAAAATAATATTTACGATTTTTAAAATTTATGAAATTTAGTTTCTAAATATTTTAAATATTTTAGATCAATTTTAATAATTCCGACAATCAATTCGAAATCTCTATCATGTAAAACTACTTAGGTGGACAAAAGAGTTTTGTCCTTCTAAAATGATAGTAACTGCTCTCTCTCTCTCTCTCTCTCTCTCTCTCTCTCTATATATATATATATATATATATATATATGCTGCAAGCACTAGTATCCCCTGATTTTTAATTATTATTTTTAAAAAATATTTAAACTTTCTAATTTTAAATACTTTGTGACCTTATCCATATAAAATTATTTAAAAAACCATTAATAATATTTTAAATAACAAAAAATATATATATATAAAAAAGATAAGGTTGAATTGTAAATACTTTGTAATCTTATCCATATAAAATTATTTAAAAAACTATATAATGCCAATACAAACTCTTATTAATTGTCATAAATACGACAATATAATTTTTCTAGCCGCTCAATAAAAATGCAAATTGAAATGCAGCATGCTATGGAAACATTAATTTTAACCGACCAAACCCACCAACCATAAAAAACAATAAAATTAAAATTAAAAAAAAAAATTACTCAAGATATGACAAAAAAAATAAAGTAAAAAGATTCTAATGAAGGGCCGTTAAAAAAACCTCTGATACAAAGTTTTAGATCATTTTACTTTATATTTTAAAAAATATTAATGTAAAATCATCTAAGAGGGCTCATAAGAAATTAAATCATTGAAAATATATAATTAAAAATTAAAAATTTAAAGATAAGGACCCAATTTCAAAAAGTGCATTAGGCGAATTAAGGATTTCCAAACATATTTTTTTAAAAAATAAAAATTTTAAAATAATTTTATATATTGTATATTATTCCAAAACAATTATTTTTTTTATTTTTCTTGTGCCACGTGCATTTAGCTAGTTATCATTAAATAGTGAGTTCCTGCTTGATTAAGATTTTAAAATCAAATTTTAATTTGATTAGTATTTATTAAATTTTTATAACCTCGCAAAAATTACCGGCGTATTAATTAATGTGACCCTACTCTCATACCTAAAAAAAAAATAAAAATGAATGATATTATTTATTAATTATAAGAAATAAATAATCAAAACTTATAACTTTCAATTTTCAATATGGATATTGTATAATAAGAGCATCACCACGTCAAAAGTCAACTTTTTCTCTACAACTCTTGCGGCGATTACACAAATAAAAATAAAAATTGGAGATTGCGAAGTAAACAAATTACAAAATATGAAAAAAAATATATAATAAAGTATAATAATTTATGTGAAAAAATTATTTGTAAAAAAAAAAAGAAATACTGACGAAGGACGAAAAAATTCACTATGAGCCTGTTTGGTCTAGATTATGAAAAAATAATTTCTCTATAATTAATTTTGATTACAAGTTATAAATTATTTGGCCGAATTTAGATGTAAACTAATTTTTCTAAATTTATTTCGTAAAACTATTTAGCAAAAAAAAATTGCTGTTTGCAAATAATAATTTTTTTACTGAATTTTATTTTAAAATAATTTAAAATTTAAATTTAAATTTAACGTTTGAATTCAAATTTAAATTTAAATTTAAATTTTTAAAATTTTCAAAAAAATTACAATTTGATATTTAATTTTAAAGTATCAATTTAAAATTTAAAATTTTAAATTTTAAATTTGAATTTTTAAATATTAATATAAATTTTCTATTTGAATTTAAGTTTTAAATTTTAACTTTTAAATTTTTAAAATGTTAAGTTTTGATATTTTAAATTAAAATTTGAAACTTGAATATTTCAATATTAAAACTTAAAATTTGAAATTTGAAATTTAAAATTTGAAATTTAATATTTAAAATTTAATATTTAAAATTTAAAATTTGAATATTTAAATTTTAAAACTTAAAATTTATTATTCAAAGTTAATGTTTAAAATTTTTAAATTTGTAATTTGGAAATTAAAATTTATAATTTTAAATTTAAAATTGTAAAATTTAAAATTTAAAATTTATTTTTTATATATTTTAAATTTGAAATTTAAAATTCTAAATTTGAAATTTAAAATTTGAGATTTAAAATTTGAAATCTGAAAATTTAAAATTTAAAAATATAAATTGAATTTTATATCTAAATTTAAAATTTAAATTTTAAAATTATAAAATTTAAAAATAAAATTGAAAATTAAAAATTAAAATTGAAATCTAAAATAAAAATAAAAATTTAAAATTGAGTCCTTAATTAGAATAATATTTCAAGAAATAGATTTTAACTGCTTCTGATATTGGGCCTCCAAAATTAAAAAATTAGTTTTAAAAATTCGAATCAAATTTTAAAAATGATATTACCGAATGTTCAATTTAACTAAAATTACTTTTAATCCAATATCAATTTTCAACAACTAGGCAAACACCCACTATATATACACACATACACACGCGCGACAAAAATGGACCGATTGCGATGCTGTATAAGTTCTACACATTATATCATCTCTCGAGCAAAAAGATAAAAATAAAATTCATCGATCAACGAGTTACTTCAGTATCAATCTGAGCTTTCTGTTTTCACTGTAGACATTCAATTAATTTTTCACAAATTATTTTTCAAAAAAATTTCACATAGTGAAACTGCCAGCATGCACTAATAGCCAAATTTGGAGGCATATCTAACAACTCTTAGTACTGCCCTCTTTTTTTTTTTTTTTTTTTTTTTTTTCCTACTGAAAGAAATCAAAAAGAGGTTAAGAAACCCAAAAACCCTTGGGTGAGGGGTTATAATTTCTTTAAAAAAAAAAAAAAAAAAAAGATTTGGCATTTCTCTGGAGCAGCTAGCTAGTGCATAATAAACAGGGTGCATGCAATAATGCCTAAGGGGAATGGTGTCGTTGTCACCGTCCGTTTCGGTAAAACGGTCGCGACACAAAAAGATCACGTCCACACGTTGGAGGGGGATGGGGAGCGCGTTTGAGGAAAACGACGTGGTTCAGATAGTCCTTATCGGACCAATCCCACGGACCCAAAATCCGACCCCATCCGTTGTATCTCCCTCTTCTCAAATCACCTGCTCACTGCTTATAAACCCCTCTAGCAAACCCCCAGGTGGTGTGCTGTAGAGTGCTATATCGGAGTTTGATATATATAAATAAATAAATATATATATATATATATATATATATATATATATATATATATATATATATATATATATTATGTAGACTCGTAAGAATAAAAAGCGCGCAGGTCCTGTTGCATGCTTAATTTATTACTAAATCACCTGATACACACTATTAAATCACCAGGTATCCCGATCGAGCACTATAGGAGTACTATAGCTCTGCTGGGTCAGCATAGCTCTAACATTTATTACGTGTAATTACAATAAGGGCCCATTTAGTTCCATGTTTGCATAATTTTCGTGATTTTTTTTTTATATATTTTCTATTTAAAACATTCAAATTATTATCGTTAACTAAAATTGGATAAGTTATAAAATGCGTTAGTGAAATAGTAGAATCATTGTGGATTCCTAAGTGCTAAAAATATTAGATTGTTGTGAATTAGGAAGTATTCTAATTTTCATACTTGATGAGAATTATTAGTATGAATATACTAATTCTTATCGAAATATTACATATATTAAACCAAACGGCCCCTAATTCAAAAAGAGTTGTAGGATTATAATTGTTCATCTGAGGGGGGTTGTGATTTTACCTCCGAGGGTTTAATTTTTCTTTTTTTAGATTTTAGTGATAAAAAAAGAGGATAATAGGATTAGTAGATAAATATTAACTATTGTATGATATAGTAACGTTACATCGAAACTTTTGGTTATAGGGCTAACATTACTTTTACATTAAAGAGCTTTTAGGCATTTATATAACACCAACTTTCACATGCACATCAGTGAAATGGAAATGGAAAGGATGATTTGTATTATTATTTAGCAAACTAATGGTAAAGCTTTATATTAGTCGTTGAAGTTTAATGTCAGTTTCAATGTGATATTATCGTATAAAAATTTTGTTTAATTCACTTGAGGAGAAAAAAAATGTAGCAGTTGACTTAGTTGTCATGCTATCAGTTCAAGATGATGTTAGTATTCTTATTGTAACTATTTGCCAAACTGTTTATTCAAGTTTATGCTACAGCTGACTCAATAGCCAAATAAATTATCTTTTCTCAAAAAAAAAAAAAAAAAAGAGAAGCTAAATAGATCATCAGTATATAAATGATCCTTTTGAACGTCCCTTGAAAGAGTCAACTTTTGGAGATGAAGTGATTGCTCGATCAACTATATCATTAAGATGTCATCTTCTGGTAGTGAAGTGGTATCAGATTAGCTATCAAGTTATTAAAACTCAAAAGAGTTATGAAGAGTGGCTTCATTAATGGAACATACGTACATTGAAGTTTAATAACTTATCCATAAAAAATTCAAGTTTTTGTTCTCAAAAAATGAAAAACAAAAGAAGGTTCAATGATTCAAGCTAAACTTCCTCTGAATTTTTCAGCAACCAAGAATGTCATATACCCAATTGAATTCTTAAATTTAATTCTTTTGCATATATACCATGCAATATATATATCTATTTCCATATATGCATATAAATATATTGCAATTGCATATATTATTAGTATTTTAATTTATTATGAAATTATCCTAATCTTAAATGTTGGAATAATCAAATTCATGATATAGCATAGACAAGGGAAGGGCAGAAGCATAACACAAGCATGGCGATTTCGCACGATAGATGAAAGAAAGAAAAGGTTTTCAGAATTGAATATAATATTTGTTTGGATATTTCAAAATTATTCATATAAATAGATAATTATTAGTGATTTATAATATAATTTCATCATCAACATGTTTCCCTTTGAAAGAATATATTTATTAAGAGAATAAGTATGTTAAATCAATTAGAACATTGACAGTAATAGAGATTTCCATCTAAACACTAAAAAATCAAGAGAAAAAAAAAAAACACAAGAACTTTATTTATAATTTACTTAGCTATTATTTGCAATCTTAACTTGGAACCCAATATGAAATCACTAACGTACCAATCGTTTTTGACGCAAGTGGCAAAAGACTTGGTAGTAGGTATTCGAAATTCCGAGTTTAAAGCCTAATTATATAATATTTCTGGCTAAGCTTATTTTTAAAAAGATGATCGAAATGAAGAATATGAAATTACTAAATATGAAATTACTAATGTTGCTATTGTTGGCACAATCATCAATATCTTTGTCACTGTTGTGCTACAAGTATCATCACCGCAATCTTGGCCATTAAGCTAATATTATGATATTGATAATGTATCCCACACCTCTGCCACACTCTCTTAGTGCTAATTTTAATTGCATCACCACTACAACAAAATTAGATTATAGGGACACATATTTGTGACATTTTTGTATAAATGTCCTATCTATATTCCATCTATATCCAAAATTAAGTTATAGGGACATATTTTTGGGACACATTACAAAAATGTGTCGCTATACACCCTAGCGACGGCACATATAACAACACTTACAATGAGTGTCGATATTTTTGTCAGTGACACTTTTTTTAGATTTTAGAAATACTTAAAAGTGTTGTTATAGCCTAATTTTGTTGTAGTGCACTGTAATCACTACCATCTTCAGCCATTAAATTTGCAGCTACTACAATCATTATCATCGGGGCGCTAAGATTAATCTTACTGAACCATTATAATATTTTCATGTTGGACTATTTGTACAAAAATTTATTACAAAAAGCCTAAAAAAGAAGTGTATTTTGCTTTATAAGCAGAAAATCCTTGAATTAATACTAGAAACAATAGAAAATTCTGACCAAACTTTTTAATATTAAAAAGACTGTTTCGGATCACTCATTCTCCGGCCCATATACTTTTCCATTTAAAAAAATATTGAAAATACTCATTAATTAATACATATCTGTGATAGCTAGCTGTGGTAGCTGTCCGTGCATTGTAGAGAGAGAGAGGGGTTTGGGCCTGTCCTATATCTTTCTCAATCTCACCCATTTTCTCAGGCATCTTCTCTTTGCTCTTCCTCTCTTTCCCACCCCCTTTCCTTTCCTCTCTCTCTCTTCTCTCCCCACCTATTATTTTCTTTTTATTTTCTTTTCTCAAATCAAAGAACAACAGATCCGAGGTTCCACTGAATCAGATCGAGTCAATCAAAGCATCAAATCAAAGGCATCCAATCAAACTCATCACATCAACAACAACAACAGCAGCAACAACAACAACAACAACAACGACCCCCTAAACAAAAAAAAAAACCCAGAAAGGAGAGAAAGATCCCCTCTTGGCTTCGGTCGGTCGGTCGGTCGGTTGGTTGGTTGGTTGGTTGGTTGGTCAATCAAATCAAATCGAAGAAGGAATTAAGCTGCAGGAGATCGAATAAATCAAATCATGTCATCCTCCTCAGCCGCCTTTTCTTTGGACCACCTCTCCCCTCCCCCTTCCGAGCAACTTTGCTACGTCCACTGCAACTTCTGCGACACCGTTCTCGCGGTTTCTTCCTCTCTCTCTCTCTTTGTGATCTTATAACTCACTTTAACTCATCCATGTTTCCTCTTTCTCTTTTGTTAGTGAAAATCCCAGCTCGGTTTCGGTCTTAAGATGTTGATACAAGAGTGCTCTTAATTAACTTGTTTTTTTTGCGGGGGGCGGTTGTTGTTGTTGTTGTTGTTGTAGGTGGGGGTGCCATGTAGTAGTCTGTTTAAGACGGTGACAGTGCGGTGTGGGCACTGCACGAACCTGCTCTCCGTCAACATGAGGGGGCTCCTCCTCCCCGCCGCGAACCAGCTTCTGTTCGGCCAAGCCTTCTTCGCTCCCTCGCACCACACCCTCTTGGTATACATTAACACTTAATCTTAAATTTTGTCACTTGTTTCTTTAATTCTTATATATATATGCTACATTGGTTCTTCTTTTTTTTGATTTTTTTTTCTTTTTAAAATAAGGATGAGATACCATACCCACCACCCAGCTTACTGATGGATCATCATCAACCAAATGTGAGCAATCATGGGAGTACCAACAACAACATGGTGGCTCCTGTGAAAGGAACTGAAGAAGTAGAGCTCCCTCAGACACCTGTAGTTAACAGACGTGAGATACTCCTCTTTCCCTGTCTCTCCCTTTCTCTCCCTCTCTCTAACATTCTCTTTGACTCCCTAGTCAAAATCAACTTTCAGAATATACTGCTCCACACAGTAGTATATAGCCCTTTTTTATTTTTTATTTTTATTTTATTTTTATTTTATTCTAGTAGTTAGAAGCTCAAATATTCCTCTATTTTTTGTTTTTTTTTTCATGTCCTTTTTAGAAAAGATTTTTTTTTTTTTTTTTTTTTTTTTTGTGCAGTTAACAGTTGCACCATTGTCTTTTCACCTCAGTTCCCAAACCTCCAACCCAACAAGGGGAATAATTTAGAGAGCTACAATAAGGAATGGACATGGAAAAGATAGTGAATAAAAGAATGTAAAATTAAAAAGAAAAAGAAAAAAAAAAAAAAAAGAATTGTGCCTGCAAGGGCTTACACCCAAACATTGGCACTTGTCTTCTGGTCTACTGCACGAGAAGAAAACCATTTTCTTGCATTAAATGCATTACCCACCCCTCTTTAACTGCCCATCTTTCCCTCTTTCACTCTCCTCCTGTAGCAAAACAGTAGCTCTTATTCCCCTCCTCCATTCTACTACTTTGTCTTCTTGTACTGCTCCCCTTTCTATGACTGATCACTAATATTATTATTTCACAGAAAACATAGTTAGGGTTTCTCACTTGTTAATACTCCTCTTTTGTTTTTCTAATTAATTGCTTTTGAGATGTCGATGCAGCTCCGGAGAAGCGGCAGAGAGTCCCCTCGGCCTATAACCGATTCATCAAGTAAGCATGGAATAAGAAGTGCAATCTAAGATCTCATCAGATTAAGAAATGATCCTTCTTTTTTTTTTCACAAATTTTTTTTTTTTACCATCTAAAGAAAAGTTGGTTGGTGATCGATTCCAGAGACGAAATACAGCGCATCAAGGCCGGAAACCCCGACATCACCCACCGAGAGGCGTTCAGCGCCGCTGCAAAGAACGTAAAAGCTTTCTCTCTCCCTCTCTCTCTCTTTTGCTTAGGGTTTGAAACACTTTTGTTTTGTAACTAGGGTTTTGATCAACTTACTCAGTAGGTTTATATATATTTTTTTTTCTTTTTCTAAATAGTGGGCACACTTCCCACACATCCATTTCGGACTGATGCCTGATCAGGGCCTGAAAAAGACCAGCGTTCGACCGCAGGTAAAGACTTTGAGAAGATACCCACATTAAAGTATTCTTCATTTGAAAATAATATGTAGCTTATGCAATGCGAAGCTTATAGCTTCTGATCAACTTGCTCTCTCTTTCACACCTTTTCCCTTTTAGGGTTTTGATGTCTCCTTTGTTTCTCTTTGTGGGTCTTTTTCTTGTTAGGAGGGAGAGGACGTTCTCCTCAAGGACGGGCTCTACGCCGCAGCAGCAGCAGCAAACATGGGCGCTCACTTTTAGGGTTTTTACCTTATTCGGCTGTTGCTGTTAGGGTTTCCTCTCTCTCTCTCTCTCTCTCTCTCTCTCTCTCTCTCTCTCTCTCTCTCTCTCTTAAACTTACTATCTGTGGAGAAACTATTTAACAGTCTTTTATATGGATCTAGGGTTTTATCTTCTATCTTTCTCCTTTTATCTCTCTCTCTCTCTCTCTCTCTCTCTCTCTCTCTCTCTCTTTTGGTTCCTCTTTTCTCTTCTACTTGGTTTCCATGTCGAGTAAAGGGAGGCCGTGTGTCAAAATTGTCTGTGGAAAAAGGTTTGATGTGGCTGCCTTTTCCTTCAAGTGTTTGTTTAGTTTTGGACAGCATACATCTCCTTCAATCTACTACTAAGTTTATTTTCCACTGTCATAGTTGCTTTGTCTTGTAACTTTGATATATCTTATGCTTGGCCTCCGAGCCTCAACTTGTTTCTTTTTTTCTCCTTTTCCATTTAATCTTTGATTTAGGAGACTGCACACTCTTAAGAACATTTAGACTTTTACATGTTTGAGAAGGTCACTTTACTAATCAGTAATGCACAAACAAATTTTTAATGATTTAAGGAGTAAAAGATCTTTTCCCCTTTTGACAAACCCTTTTCTTGCATAAATCCCAAGTTAAATGGTGAACCTCTTTATAAGCTCCAACTTTCCTTGAATCTACTTTAACTAAAGGTTTAACTACTACTTGATGTTTTTGATGAGAGAGTAGAATATTTATGCATACTTAATTATCTTTTAGTTTTATTTAATTTTAGCTACTTACATTTGGATATGCATGTGAAAGGAAAAATGTAAGCAAGCACATTTAAGGAATGCCAAAAGTGCTACCTGATCATTGATGAAACTGCATAACACTATTTACAAATACAATAAAAGAGATGAAAGTAGTAAAATTAAGGACATGTTTGAGGCGGATAAGGACACCATGCATTCCGAATTAAAAGTGGAATGAGGTCCAACTGCTAGTACAACTTATAAATTAGTAACAGAACCATTAATAGTAATGAATTTGACGAGAAATGATAAGTAAATTGTGGTATGCTTTGTCGTCTATATTTACATCACCAGTCACTCAACTTATTGCAAATTTTTATTTTTGTTGCCAGAACTTGAACTTGTATTTCAATCATGCCATTCCTCTAAAATCCATTTATATATAATAGTAGAAAAATAATGTGATTATTGATTTAGCTACCAAATCACCGCTTGTTAAGTGGTCATGTGGCGCTGGCATAGTGGTTGATTCAGCTACCATATCATCTCAAAACTTGAAGATTTAATCGTCGCAATATTTCCAAGAAATGATGCGTACTTATTTAATGCTTTTAGATGATACGAGGAACTAAATCAATTGCCACATCACCCTTTTATATAAGATATTCAACAGAGTTTAAAATTTTGACTTGTATCTGAAACTTGAATTCAGCAACTAAATTAATTGCTGGAAATTGAAGTCCAGCACTAACCTTAATTATATAAAATAGATAGTTTTGTTGCAGTTCTTTTTTCAGAAATACTCTCACTCTAGGAATGGGAATATTGACCAACACCTAGCTAGCAACTAATTAATTGGCCTTTATGCTCAACAAATAATTTTGTTATTTCTTACTTCTTCCTTGCAAGGTAAATGCTAATACTGTAGACCCTAATGTGATTTATTATACTTTGTTCTGCAGTAATTAAGTTTTGAATTTATACATTTATAAACTGCATTTGATAATTTCAAATTTTAGTTTATGTAGTAGAGATTGGTCCTCCACTGATATGTTAAACTTTCAGAAGTATCTTCCCATCCACTTTTCCTCCTATGCACACTAAGTGGAAATAGAAGATTTGATTATAGATGAATCCGGGACATGGACAGTTTTGCAGCTCTTAGTGACTTGGTTTAAGTGAGGGGTAGTATACTTTTTCTATTTTTCTTTGGTTTTTGGTTTTGTTTTTATTGTTGTTTTTGTCTTCTTTTTTTTTGTTTTTTTGTTATGGTTGCCCCCTCTCTCTCTCTCTCTCTCTCTCTCTCTCTCTCTCTCTCTCTCTCTCTCTCTCTCTATATATATATATATATATATACACTGTGTTGTCCCAACTCCTGTAGCTAAATTCATATGCTAAATGAATGAAGCAGATAATGTACTATCTTTCGCTCAAAAAAAAAGAAGATTTGATTATAACCTTGAAATGGTTCAAATTGATGGCTTAACCAAGTGTCAAAACAAATATGCCCTTTCATTTAGACGAACAAGCAATATATCAAGCTGGAGTATTTACTTTCTAATTCATGAACTTCATGTTCTACCCGATTGTTCGGCATATAAGTAATTGCTGGCCTCGACTACGTACTGCGACCAATTTAACATGAATGGAGATTTAATTTTCATGGTGGGGTTGGATGATCTTGATCCAATTAGTAGTTTTAATCCCTAGCTAGCATCTATAGATTTATATTTTTTTCATTTAAAAATTTTTAGTGAGCCGGATTTTGAGTAGCGTTTTTGAGGTTAGGTGCTTATGCATGGACAATTTAAAAAAGAAAAGGATAAAATAGATATATATTATGAAAAGCTATTTTAATGGTTGAGATTAAAAATACTAGCTAGTTCAAGAAAGTCTCTTATATATCCTTCAATATTGTAACTTCTTTTAAATGGAGCTCCTTCAATTTATTTATTTATTTATTTATTTTCATCTGGCATTCTAAAAATAGTAGCAGTATCATATTCTTGATAAGTTATAAAGCTGATCATGACTCACCTGTTCAGAAACTTGGTATCCAATCTATCATTCCACCTGATAACATCATAGCAGATATGGATTCAACATTGGCTTCACTGTCATTAATTCTTCGGCGTAATACTTAAGCCACTTCAATATTACTTTAGGCCTCATTTGATATCATGTTTGTATTTTAATTTTTTAAATAAAATTTAATTTGTATGTTACAATTATAAAGGCGTAAGAGTGGACAGTGTATTGCTTACAATCTTTTCATCTAAAATATTTATTTGACAACAAAAAGTAAAACTCGAAAAATATTACATTTTTTTTGCTTTCAATTTTTTTTTTTTAAATAAGTTGTTATTTACAACTTGACTGAATGCATTATAAGCTAACAAGCTATAACAAAAAAGAGCAAGTGTTTCTTCCAACACATCAAATTATATAGAATTAGCGTTTAAACAAAATAAAAAAAAATAGTAGCGATACCAAACAAGGCCTTAGTTAACAGTTGTGTTACTGCTAGATATATAATTGAGCTTAAGCTATCACACGAAAAATAATTGTGCTAAGAGAACCATAGAATGTACGTACTGTAACACATTCTAGTGCTGGAACTTGGGTTGCTTTGCTCGAAAAAGAC
This sequence comes from Tillandsia fasciculata, assembly GCA_029168755.2. Classification (NCBI taxonomy): domain Eukaryota; kingdom Viridiplantae; phylum Streptophyta; class Magnoliopsida; order Poales; family Bromeliaceae; genus Tillandsia; species Tillandsia fasciculata. Next base: position 7,131,161 of record CM054931.1, read on the forward strand.
TACATATGTTTTCAAAGACAAATGCATCGATCCGGTGAAACCTGATATATCAAAGGATTGAATTGAAGAAGCCTTAGATCACTTGCATGATTTAATAATCTCTCTTCCTAGTTACATTTTTTCATTTCCACACACATAGCCATCCAAAGTGTAAGCGAAAAGATTAGCCCTAACTGGAAATTACCAAAAAGTAATCTTAACACTCCTGCTCACGTGCTTCCATGAGCTTACGGAACTGTTCAGGAGACATAGAACTACTATATTATGGAATCCAAAGGATCAAGCTGCAGAAAGAGCCTAATAAGAGCATTAACGTACACAAAGATTGTAGTAAAGATCCAAGGACATTTTAATTTTTTTATTTTTCTCTTTTTTTGGTATTGGTTGAAAACTGAAATGTCTCATTTATATCCACCATCAAATTAACAACACATCTTGTATCTTTGCATCTAATTAATACACTTTACGTATCAGTGAAAATTGAAAATGGTAAGCCAATTAAGTCACACTCTCTGTAATTGTTAACTGGTGCCAATATAATAGCAAAGTTGAACTATTGCATTTAAAACCTGTTCCAATTAACCATGGACAATAGATCTTCTAATGCCTATAATAATAATTCATTACACTTAATTTGTTGATCGATCATTTAAACAATCAAGTTGTTCTTAGGCTGCGTTTGGTTCGGGGATAAAAAAAATTTAGTTATACCGAAGATAGATATAAGTTCTGGTATTAGCAGGAACTAGTGTAAATTTCTGTTTGGTTGGGTTTAAGAGTTATACCGGGTATAAAGAAAATTGTGTTAGGTAAGTTAAAAAGGAATAAGAAGAATAAAGATGACTAAAATTTTAATTTATGATTAAAATTTTACTGATATGATTTTAAATATTAAATTTAAAATATTTATTAACAAAATTATTAAAATTGATATTTTACTTATATATAAACAAAATTATTAAAAAAATTTATCATATAATTTATTAAAATTATATGATAAATTTATTAAAAATTAAAGTTAAAAATTTTAAAAGCTATAAAATTTAAAAATTTAAAAATGTTAAAAATTTTAATTTTAATTGTCTTAAATAATTAGTTAATTATCTAAATACTTAAATAATTAGTTAATAAAATAATTAAATTAATTAAAATATTAGATTAATTAAAGAGTTAAAACAATAATTAAAATTACATTAATTTTATTAAGCTTATTCTCAAATGGGAACAAGCCTTGTTCCAGAAAAAGGCTTGAATGGTAATTCCAGTTTTATACCAGCTTATTTCAGAAAAACGAGAACAGCTATTTCCATCCCTGCTAAATAGCGTTTGGGTATAACTTGGGGGGAGATAAGTCCTTATCCCCTTTATTCCGCTCACCAAACGAATGAGTTACTTGGGTGTTGTTCTCGTGACGAGGGGTGGAATGCATTTGCGTCGTTGGTATTAAGGGAAAAAAGGAAAAAAATAGAAATAAGAGTTGCGACAACCCATTTGCTGATAATAAATCCAATCTCAAAAGTATATGATCGGCGGTGAAACACGTTGTTTGCCGATCATTTTGATGATCGGCAAACAACGTGAAATAGAAATAAGAGTTGCGACAATCCATTTGCTGATAATGAATCCAATCTCAAAAGTATATGATCGGCGGTAAAACACGTTGTTTGCCGATCATTTTGATGATCGGCAAACAACGTGTTTCACCGCCGATCATATACTTTTGAGATTGGATTCATTATCAGCAAATGGGTTGTCGCAACTCTTATTTCTATTTTTTTCCTTTTTTCCCTTAATACTAACGACGCAAATGCATTCCACTCCTCGTCACGAGAACCACACCCAAGTAACTCATTCTAATGGATTAAAAGATTGTACTTTTCACCAGATACAAGTGAACGATTGCATTGCAAAAATGCACCAGACAAGTACTAAAAGGGTGCATTTCAAATGCATCGCACCAGAATTCAAGTCATGCTCAAATTAATGATGCAATGTAAATTACGGACGAGTAAAGTTTTAAATTAAATTATACTCTACATTCTAAAACTAACACAGTTATTAAAAATTTAAGATAGCTTTAGATTTTGCCGCATTATATTAGAATAGTTTTTAAATTAATGGTACTTTCTTACAAAAGTTAATTTTCTCTCTCGTTTAGATCCTTAATATTGTAGTTTGCATGGACACACTTGTTAATTAGTTATCACAATTCTATAAACTTTTTCCACTCCTCTAAATAGGCCTTAGAAATTTACATTAATTGTAGCTTATAACAATCAATTTTGGACAAGAATATGATATATCCTTAATCTTTGTAAAATAAAAACTCAAGAAGTTGATGCTATACAAATTAAGAAGTGCATACTAGATGACAAATCGAGTTTGAATTCTCAAATTGTTAATTGGTCGATCAATAAGTTATTATCAGAACAATTGCATCCTATTTAATATAATTGAAGAGGATGCTTTGCTATATTCTTACTTCCACAATGTAGTTAGCTAGAGAAAAAAAGAAATTAAAGGGAATCAATTAATCTAACTAACATGCCTAAGTAGGACATATATGCTAAGATCAATCGGGGACGAAGTCAGAATTTAATCCTGAGGGGGGCCAAAATATATTCAAATAAAAAATTTAGTATGTAAATATAATTTTATCTAATCAATTTTTTTTTAAAAAAAATTATTAATTTAATAATTAATGTAAAAATATTAAAATTAATTTTTAATTTACAGACGTTTAATTTTTAATTATTTTATTTATATTATTATATTCAAATAATTAGAAATTTTACTAAATCTAACAGTAATTCAGTTAGCGGTCAGTTATCTATCGAATTCTTAGTGTTTTTAATAAATAAAATTATAACATTTAATAACTATTAGATCAAAGAGCTATTAAATTTAGTATAATATTTTATTTTATTAAATAAAATAATTCACCTAAAATAGTTAGAAATAAAAAATAAAAAAAAATAATTGAGTTAAGGAATGTATTTTAAAATACCTTATAAATATGAGGCTTTTAGTATATTTTTATCTATTTAAAATGCATACAAAGAAAAAAAAAAATTTATATTGGCACAAAAAAAATTTAAGTAAATATTTAAAAATTGAAGGAGGCCGCGACTGTCTAAAAAAAAAAAAAAAAAAAAAAGTCAAATTGGAATTTAGGACTATTAACAATATTAAAAAATTGAGAAAGACCATGACTATTTTGGATCTTAATATGGCTTCGTCCCTGGCTAAAATAGTTTAGATACCACTCATGCCTCCACTTTACAAAATCAAGAAAATTAATTGGATGCACATCATGCCTTTATAAATTACAAGAGAGAATTATCTATCTAAGATTCTCTCTCTCTCTCTCTCTCTCTCTCTCTCTCTCTCTCTCTCTCTCTCTCTCTCTCCTTCTTCTTTTCTGAAAAAGTATTAGATAATAGAACTTAATATTGACAACTGAGGACAAAGCAAAACCAAAAAAAGGAAATGAAGTTAGGTAGCTGCCCACATGTTCTGGATGATCTGAATCACTGTCTTTGTCTTTGATTGATAATGATATATATATGTCGGATATTCATGAAGTGACTGTTGATCATGCAGTGTGAAGTATATGGAAGATGATGGGCCATGTGATTATGAACTCAATGAAGTTGCAACAGCTTGTCCCACATGGTGCTCTCATTTCACTTTTTTTTAAAAAGAAAAAGAAAAAAAAAAAAAAAAAAAAAAAACAAAACAAAACAAAACAAAACAAAAAACTTGATACCATTTTTTACATGTTGGTCTATAGCTACAGCTACAGGGAGCATATGAACAGTTGATATTTCAGAGAGAAAAAAAGAATGTGTAGGTAGTCCCTGTAATTCATTGGTACTCTCTGTACAATCCTGATAAATTATTGATTGGCCTCTATACTTCTTAATTATTAAATTAACCTTCCAAAACTAAACTGAGATAAAGTATACGTAATAATTAAACTAAACTATACATCATTCATGTTAACATTCAGATACTAAAGTATTTAAGTTAAAATAATCTTTTATATACAATATTGTACGCACGTACCCAGAAAAAATAAAAAAAATAATAAAAAGATGGAATGGTGGTTTAATTTGAGAGTGCAGTGCAGTGTAAGTGCATGCATATCCCTCTTTCAATTATATGAGGGCATTGATGTGATGCATCTCTGGAGAATGTAGATAACGGTGCAATATTAATATTATATTGTGTTTCAGAAGCAGCATATCTTTCATAAAATAATTATATGTATAAAGCTTTTTTTTATCTCAGCTTTTCGCAGTTACCATGATCTGTCATGTGCTATGACTTAGCTTGTCGTATTAGCATCAGTGTTTTGTGCTTAAATTTAAGCACAAATAATGCTTCCACCTTTGTCACATAAATTAATTTATATTGTAGGGAGAAATTTTAGTCAAAGGCTGTTGTGGCTTTTGATTTTTTTTTTTTTTTTTTTTTTTTGCCCTTTTTCTTTTAGTACCATTCCTGCTCCTCGACTCAATATTGTTGCTGCAACTAGCCGGCCCACTTGCACAGTAACTTTGACTTAAAACTACAGAAAAGTGATGTTAATCAATTTAGAACAGGTAAAAATATACATAACATATCTAAATTATATAGACTATTTTGAATTGATTATTTAATTTTTAAAATTTTTTATTTTACTCTCTAAGTTTTCAATTTGTTTGGTTGAGTCAGCTCACGATATTTTGATTTCAAATTTTAAATGCGTCATTTATCTTTATAGATTTTGATTAGTGTATAAGTAAGTAGCTTAATTATATTTTGAAATCTTAGTATCATTAACTGATTTAAATTAAATAAATTGAAAAGTTAGATAGTAAAATTAAAATTTTGAGAGGTATAGCTATTCAAAATCGATCATATATATATATATATATAATTAATATTAATATTTTATATATAATATATATATATTTAATTAGTAGAATACAATCATAACCAAGTCATTTGCTATCAAGTTTTTATTTTATTAAAAAATGTGTGGTTAAGATGATAGTGGTCCCCTAAGTTTACTAGGTGGTTGGTTGAATAGTAAAATCTTAGGGGACCACTATAATCCCAACCGCATATCTTTCATCCAACGGCAGAAAACTTGATAGCACCAATTGGTTGGTGCTATCGATAGTATTCTAGCACTCTATATATATATATATTATATATATAGTTCAAATGAGTTTTTGTATGTTTTTACCTTTAGAATTTAATTAGTAGGAACAACCAAAACCATTTAATTTTATTTAAATTCAATCAATAAATAATCATCAAGCTCAATTACTCTATCACTGAAATTCTATATGAAAATTGAATATGATTAATACAATTTCTTCTTCTTCTTTTTTTTTGCAATATATACACACTCCTAACAGGAAAACCTTTAATTTGCATCTAATAATGTAAACTTGGTAAACCTTATCTTCTGCACTCACTGTGCAAAAACTTAAGTGTGTATATATATATATATATAAAGTCCGGCTAGAATACTATCGATAGTATCAAGCAATTTGTGCTATCAAGTTTTCAATCGTTAGACGAAAAGATATGCGGTTGGGATTATAGCGATCCCTTAAGATTTTTACTATTCAACCAACCACTTACCTAGGGGACCACTATCATCTTAACTACACATCTTTTAATTTAAAGACTAAAAATTTGATAGCACCAATGACTTGGTACTATCGATAGTATTCCGGCCTAATTATATATCTATATATATATATATATATATATATATATATATATATATATATATAAAGAAATTCGAATAAATACCCTTAGTAAGGAAGGCCAAAATACCAATTTTTAGGGGGTATGTGCATAATTTTACAAAATTATTGGGGATAATTGAATAAATCTTATTATTATTATTATTGCAGGCCCATTAGAGTGGGCTTTTTCTACACACTTTGCGACGGCCCAAATTCTAACCAACACAATAATTCGACATGGGCTTCAAATTGGGCCTCACATGTTTTGACATGGTCAACATGGGCCAGGTACTTTCCAATATTGGACCCTTTATTTTTGACTCCAATGGTCCGAAAACCCGTAAACCCGCTCCCTAACGTGCACTATCTTGGGTTAGATTTTCTTTTCCGTAATAATATAATAATAATAATTTCTTTTTTATGATATGTAAATTTAATTAAAGTCATTTTATTTCGGAAAAAAAATATATATATTGCTATAAATTTCTCATAATATTATCCGCATATATTAGATAATATGCCAGCAATTTTTTTTTTGTTTGCAGAAAATTTTCATCTCGCCCTTCATCACCCTAAACGATCAAGATCACGAGTGCACTTAAAGCGAATTTGATGAACAAAATCGATTCGATGAACACACCCGAACTAAGGATTCAATGATTCGACCGGTCTATTTGGCGCGCTGCAGATAAAAACTTTCCCACACTAACCAAAGAGCAACTTTTGTGGCTTAATTTGGTTATCAAGAAGAGGCTAGAAACATGGTTGCTAAAGAAGATCATGATGATAACTATTATGCCACAATAAGCAACATTATGTAAAACAACCACTCACAAGTCATTATTATTTGGTAAAAATTTATAAAATTTATCTGAACTATGAACAATTTTGAATTTGTTTCATTTGAGTTAATCAACGATATTTTAATTTATCTAATAAATTTATAATCTATTAAAATAAATGATACATCAAATTGACGGACTCAAATTTAATAAATTAAAATTTTAAATAGTTAAATCAAAATTTTGATAGACTCGACTCAAAATAGAATATAGTTCTGATAAGTTTTTTTTTTTTTTTTTTTTTTTTTTTTTTTCGAACTTTCTACGGGATGGAGGCGTTAAAGTTGGATCGGTTGTGGAGCACCAAAGCATCGCTCAAAGTTAAAATTTTAGTTTGGGTGGTCTTGAAACGCAGGATTCTATCTGTGGACAATCTGATTAAGAGGGGGTGGCGCGGAGAGGCCAATTATGTCTTTTGTAGAAAGGTGTTGGAGACTGCCCACCACCTGCTAATCGGGTGTGACGGGGCTAAAGCTTGTTAGGAGTTTTTTTGATGAATAAACAGTTTATTCGTCAGTGCAATTCAGTGACATTACTGTGGGAGCACGTTAGTTGTATAGGGGGGTGTAGAGGAAGATTGGAATGCGCGAGCGTAGTTGCATGCATTTTGGTAGACGATCTGGTTGAAAAGAAATAGAAGAATCTTCGATAATATGAGAGACAACTCGAGGCGGGAGAGGGCGCGGAATCTTTTTTGTTCTTGAGTGGTGTATCTAGTACGTCCCTTCTTTTTTTTTCTTTTTTTCCTTTTTTTTTTTTGAGACCTGGTTGTCTCTCACGGATGCTTAGTTCAAGATTTTTTGAATGAAACGATAGAAAGCTATTTTTTCTCAAAAAAAAAGTTCAGATAAATTCGGTAAACTTTTATATTATTATTATTATTATTATTATTATTATTTAAATCGAATTCATGAAATAGGGGAGGGGACACAGCCACGAGGGCATTTATTATTACAGCAAAGAGATCCACCGTGACCATGTGGATTCAAATACAAAAATTTGACGAAAACAGTACAAGGAAAAAAAGTTACTGTGCCTTTTTTATGATCAAAGGCGCACTGAAAAGGAAACAAATGCTGGGGACACATCTGTTATTATGTTGTCTAGTGTCTGGAATTCACATGCCTTCAACCTTTTTGTAACAAACACTATTTTGTATCCAACATCTTACTTGTTAAAGATCATTTTTCCCCATATAATCAATGATAATCATGATTGGTATTTACAAAACATAAAAATCTCTTAAATTATTACTAAGCTACATAGATCTATCTATATATACCATTAAAAAAATTATTGTTATAATTACAATTTACTGAAACCTGCAGAGAGTCCCCAGTTAATTAGCTTAAAAAGGATTGTGAATCTCACCAGTTCCTAGCCATGTAATTGTTCGAATCTTATACACACACTGACACACAACCATTCAGATTATGGATGAAGAAAGAACAATCCACTGCTGACATTTCCATCCTTACAGATCTGAGGAAAGAACTTGTGAATTTTTCATCAAGCAACCATTTAATTGAAAACATATAAGAATCACAAAAAGTTGCCAGAACAATACCATTACTTTCGAACGAATCCATCATACAGAGAGACGCAATTTTAGCAAGCATTAACTGTAGGAACATACCTTTTGTCGCCGCTAAGTTGGTCTAAATTTTATTAAATCTTGTTTTGTCACCAATGATTAGCAAAAAGTTTTTTTTAAAAAAAAATTAGAAAAGAAGATGATAAACTCACACATTGCAGGAGAAGCACAAGCTGGCAATCAGACAGTCACTCAGACATATAGCAGCAAAATATTTTACAAGTAGTCAAACAAATCGACTAATAACAGCTAAAATCAGGCACAAAAGAATGATCTGTCCTTCCAGAACCCAGACCGAAAACAAATGGGCGGAATCCGGGTAGCACAAGGAAACATATGTTCTGAAAAAGAAAAAACTGCAGCTGGAATTTCAGTCTGAATTAATCTTTGACCAAAATCTGCTCAATTAGGTCGTAATTTCCAAGGAACTGGAAACTTTACGTGAACGTTGCGATTGCAACCAAGAACAGCATCAAAACGACAATTTTTCCCTTAGCGTAGATAATTCCAGAAGACGACTTAACCCTGTGGTGCGGCACTTGTTCGCTGAAAAGGTATAGAAATTGATGAAAGTATCAGAATATTGCTTCAAGTACTAAAATTGAACGAAGATTTAGAAAAGAGAATGTAATACTGGCGAGCGTACTTCTGATACTTTTGAAGGAGGCCGCAATACAGCGCGTTGCCAGGAATAGGCAATTCTGTCTTGTTCGTATCTTCTGGATTTACAACTCTTACATACACTTCCTGCCCAAGATACCAAGCATCAAGGTTTTGGGCGCGCACATTCCAGATGCCCACATTGTCCAATGAAACTAAGATAGCCGTCCATGCGCCAGGGAAAACCTGATCATTCCACACACCGATGCCACCAGAGTTAAAACTAATTTTCTCTTAATCAGAAGAGTGCTCCTCAACATTTTCAGCATTTATTGGAGAGAAAATCGGCCTTTAGTCCATGAATTCACCAGCAAGTACAAGTAGAATTTTGTAACCCAAGCTAGATTTAGTGCATTGATGTGTACGTATTTATTAGAAAAGAGACAATCGCAAACTAGCCAACCTGTGTGGTGCAGCGTGCGACTCCATCCCCTTTGTTGTATGTTCCTCTACTATCCTCCGTCCACTCTCCAAAATCCATCCTGCGACGAACAGAAACACATGAACGGAAATAAGGTAAAGAAGCATAAATTTCTATACAAATCCGCAAATGCAGAGAGTTTGATTTTTCTTCATACCCGACAACGAAAAACGCGTATCCATCCATGTGGTAAGTCTGAACTTTGGTATCGTTGTTCTGAAATATGATTTCCATAAACCCCCTGTAAGTGCCGTTGATGACGGATCTTGCAAGCTTTGGCGATCCCTTGAGCGGCCTCGTGGGGAAGTCGAGTGTGTAAACTCCCTTCAGCGTATACTGGTCGGCAAGCCTGAGCGGAGTTTCCGGCGGCGAGTAAGAAATTCCGTTAAGCGTAGCTCGACGCTTCCCGTTGATCATCACTGGGGGCACATTTTTCATCAAGTACGCCTGCGTCACGTTGATCGAAGCGTATCTGAAAGATCCCTGAGGATTGGGGCGTGCGGCGCCAGCACTCAAATTCCACCTAATTCGTCACGAAATGAGTCTTATTAAGCATGGAATTTCCGAAAGATGCCATTCGTAGTCAGTAGGATCGATTTGTCAGAAATTGAAGTGACCACCAATTTACAGATATCTTACAATAAAATTCTATAACAATGTGCTAAAACTTTTTTTAACCAGTAAATCTGCTGCTACTGCCATTGTTGGACGGTAAGAAAAATAACATACAGAAATTAAATACCCGAGTCAAAGATATATGATAAATTCAAATTGCGTAAACACACCTGATAGATCTTGCTTGATTCATCGAAAACGCCTTATCGTAAAAATCTTGCGGGGGATCGGGAAGAGGACCGGATGCTTTGCCTTTGGAGTTAGAATAATGCAGGATGGCGACACCGGTAACTCTTTGCCAAAGCGACTCATTCACGAACCTCGCACTGGCCACAATGTAGTAGTCACTGCTCGCGTTTTGGTCCGTCGTGACCAAAAACGAGTACGATTGCCCGACATGGATATCAAGGTTGCTGTAGTTCTGCTGCACAGTGTACGAGCCTTCCGTCTCTACGAGAAGCATGTTGTGGTTCTGGATCCTGAGGTTTAGGCTGGTGGAGATGCCCACATTGTGCACACGGAACCGATATGTTCTGCCTGCTCTCCATCGGTCAATTGCGATCGATCCGATCCGATATCACGATTTAGCTCGCAAATCATAAGAGTTGCTGTAAAAAGAGTAGCAAGCAAATAATAATTACCCGGATGAACATTGATGCTCTCGTAATCGATACCGGCGGGGACGAGAGTCTTATTGTACCGATACGGGCCCTTGCCGTTTATCAGAACGCCGTCCGGCATGCCGAGGCTTTTTCCGTCATCGAGCGCCTTTCGCAGATCCTGAACAAATAAGTAAATAAAACCAAACATATAACAACAACCCACCCGAATTAGTTTAATTAACTGGACATCGATCTATATCGATTCGGGCGACCGTGTGGTTCTTGTTGTGCCAATCGCCGATGAAAATGGTGAAGTCGCCGTCGGGCTTATCGAAGGGCAGGGCGATTACGTCGCGGTTGTTGACGAGGATCCCGCCGTACCCACCGGCGGCCCGCTGGAAGTTCAAGGAGGGGAAGTAGAAGAAGCTGCCGATCTGATCCTTCACCTGGAACTGGTAAGTCCAGTTCCAGCCGGACGGGATCGGGCAATTCGTGCCGAGCACCCCGTCCTGCCAGCAATTCTTGCGGTGCTGGATCCCGTTCCTGCGCACAGACAATATAATATCGGAAAAAGAATAAAACCAAGTAGCAGAATAAGAGCATGGAATGTGACGTAGATATATATATATAATACCAAGTAATGAGAAGAGGCTCGTCGAGATCGTTGAGGACGTTGACCACAACGTTCCAGTTGGTGCTGACGTTGACTACGGGGCCGGGGAATTGACCGTTGACTCCTATCACCTGTTACCAACCAACCAACAAAATGGAGGTGAATTGAGAGAGAGGGAGAGAGAGAGACAGAGCATGAAAAATTGAAAACCGCCCACCACCCTTATCAGACTCGATCTGCTTGCCCCAGAAATGTACCAGAAAAAAATCCCCAAAATGAGGTAAAGTCGATTTTGAGGTTATTTTTTTTTTTTTCTTTTTTTTTTTTCCTTTTTTTCACAGCATTGGGAATGTATAGGAGGAGTGATGTGCATTTACAGAGATTTTGGTTTTAGTATCCAGATGCAGATTATAGTACGAGTAGGAAAAAATTTTGTTATCAAAGAATAATAGAAAAAAAAATAGTAATCTATATAAGAAAATAAAAAATAAAAATAAAAAAAAAAAAAGAGAGGAAAAAATAAAAAAAGGACCTGTTGCTTGACGCCGAGAGGGGCGGCGGAGACGTAGGAGACGTCCCAGTCGAAGTAGGCGTAGGGGTCGCCCGCGGAGGAGGGCCCCACCAGAAGCAACAGCGACAAGAAAACGGCGAGCGCAGTAGAAGTCGGCGCCGGAGCCGACGTCGTCGCCGACATTCTCTCAAATGGTGTTTTTAAAAAGAAGAGCTGGAAGAAGAAGAAGAAGAAGAAGAAGAAGAAGAAGAAGAAGAATTGAAGGGGGAGAGATCGATATACGAAAGTGAGTCTCGCTAGCCCTTTGAGCTTCTTCTCTCAGCAGATTACATTATACCAATGAGCCAGTACCTGCTGCTTTGCTCTCGTTGGTATGGGAGATTAATTAAGCGGGGAGAGATAGATGATGATGATGATGATGATGAGAGGAGGGAGAAAAAGACGAGGGAGGAAGAAGAGTGATAGTGGCAGTGGTAGTGGTGGTACAGCACTGCAACAATTGGTTTTCGGTAGTGTTGTCTGCTGTTTACTTGCCCGCTTGCTCTTGGGCAAAAATTTTGTGGGTATTGTTCCTAAATTATTCGTTTAGTAAAAGGGTAAATATAAGTGTATACATCCTACACCCCATCTTATTCTGGGATGAAACTTTTTTTTACAGGTCACATGGAGTGACCAATAAAATTTATCCCACCACAGAATAAGATGGGGTGTAGGATGTACACCCCTTATAGGGTGTACACTTAGCTTTTCCCATTTATGCATCTAATTTTATTAAATTTAGAGAAAAAAATAATAGGACAGCATCGTCTTTAAATTTAAATTTGGAAGCGTAAGTTTAGAACGGGGCCCATAATAAAATTTTTATCCTTCTTTGCCGGACAAGATGGCACAATTTTTCAAACGAAGATTGACAGTTACAATTGAATCGAAAAGCTTATATGAATAGTGGTGATCTTTTAATTTCCTACTAAGTTTGAGTTTGAGGGTTTTATAAATTTTGTAATTCATGTTTAATTCTTTAATAAAGCTTTATTATAAACTTCTAGTTGAGAGAGAGAAACGTGGTAGACCCTAGTGTTATAGGTTTTTTAAATCCATGTACTCCCTTGTACTATTTGCTGTGGATTAATTGAAAAAAAGTGTTGGGAAGGTTTTATATGTAGACGTTATTTGTCGAATCATATAAAATTTTAGCTTTTTTTTTTTATTGCTTTGTAATTTTCGTGCATATTTATTTTTGTGTATTCTCGTTTAGTTTTTTCTATATAAGATTTGATTTTTTTTTGCTATGCCCATGTAAGGGTTTGTAATATGCTCGGTTACTTCTGGTATCCAACACTTTCAAAATGGAACTAATGAGTACAAAAGTCACTTTCTGTTTATTAGAAAATGAAAAAAGGGGTCCTGTTTACTTCCTTTGGCTTCAGATGAATATTATGATAATTAATTCTCATTTTGCAGGGGTCACCATGTGATGAATAAAGTAACTGCGTTTTATAATAATATATATATATATATATATATATATATATATATATATATATATATATATATATATATATATATATATATATATAAAATTGATCTTTTATATTTGTAAAAAAATTAAGTTATTTTTATTTTTGAATATAGGAATGTACGGTTAGTATGATGGTGGGCCTCTTGGATTTAGTGGATGTTTGATAGAATAGTATGATCTAAGAGGTAGAATTAATCAAATGATTAGGTTTAACGGTAGAAAACTTAAGTACCAATTACTTGGTGCTTGTACAAGCACAATAGCTGAACTATATATATATATATATATATATATATATATATATATATATATATATAATTGAGCTTCCATGTTTGTAAAAGTACAAATTATTTGTGCTTGTAAGTTTTTTATCCTTGAATTTAGAAATGTACGGTTAGGATGATGGTGGGTTCCTTGGATTTAGTAGATGGTTGATGGAATAGTATGATCTAAAAAATAGAATTAATTAAAAAATTAGATTTAACGGTAAAAAACTTATTATCACTAATTACTTGGTACTTGTAGAAACACAGTAACCGAATACTCTCTCTCTCTCTCTCTCTCTCTCTCTCTCTCTATATATATATATATATATATATACACACACGGAAAAACTCGAATCAGCTAAATTTGGTGAAAATTAAGTCATTTAAATAGTCGCTTTTATCGTATAATTTTGGTTTGGAAATAACTTTCTGGACTTTCTGGGTCAATGCGTCTTGAGCAGAATGCAGAAATTCTATTTTTTTAAAATTTGGTTCGGCTTTCTGTCTTCACTTTCAAATAATTAATTTTAATTTATTTTTATTATTTAAATATTTTATTTTATTTTATTTTATTTTTATCTTATATACTTGAATTCAAATTTAGTTTGGATTTCTACCTTCATCCAAGTTATTATAATTAGTCGAGAATTACAACATATAAAAATTGTATTTTTCACTATTTTTAAAAAATTTTATAGTACGAGCCGGTTTAAGGCCGATGTAATTACATAATTTTAAAATTAAATAACATTCGATGTTTTCAAAAAAGAAAAAAAATTATCCTTTTTTCTTATTGTGCTTTTTCATCTTAATCACTAAGTTTTTACGATTACATCCTCTTATAAAATTTCAAAAATATCAATTTTTTTTTTTTACCATCCATACAAATATATGAATTTTTAATCTTCATTTCTTATTTTGAATGAATGGACCCAACCTTAATAACTGCTTCTTTTTTCTTTTTTCTTTTTTCTTTTTTTCTTTTTTTTTTTTGTGGCCAATTCGTCTTTCTTGCATTTTTTATTTTTTATTTTTTAAAAAATTTCTTCACCTACCGTCTTAATTAAGATATCGGTCTATATTCAATTATAATTATCATAATTTTTTTAATTCTAATAAAAATTTCACAAAGTAGTTGGAGTGAATATAGTAGTAGTGGAGAATGACGATCTTGGAGGAAGTGAGCGACGTCGTCGATCAAGGCGATAGCGTTAGTGAGGAGGAGGCTTAGAAGTTTTCAGATATAAATATTATACACATTTTTCATATATGAATACTATACACGTGCTACAAAGTTCTCTCTTACTTGTTACCGAATTCTTTAAATTTTATTTATTTACTTTCAAATTTTACAATTATTTCCTTCTATTTTTTATATACTTATTTATTTATTTAATTTATAAATTTTTATTATAATATCTATTCATCGCACTATGCGGGCTCCTAAACTAACTTTAATAATTAAGCAGGAGAATTAAATAATAATATAAATTTTGTGCAATATTCATGTTAATTTTAAGCCACACACTACAATAAGGGTGAAATCGGTCAAATACGGATCTTTGACAAAATCATATATGCATACATTTTTTCCTGCATGGGAATTCAAGATGTGTATCAGATGTTAAATTTTTATTATAATATCTGTCTAAATCAAATTCAGATTTAAATATGTGTTAAATTTATATTCGAATAATAATAATAATATATATAGAGAGATAGTAGAATTTATATATTTTTAAAAGTATAAATCAATTTATTCTTGTGAAATTTTTATCATTGGATTTTGTAATGAAATTTATGCTATTATAAAGTAACTAAAGAGAGTTAAAGCAAAAATAAAAAATATAAATTTTAATATAAATTTAATGATAAAAAATTTACAAGTATTAATAGATTTGTACTTTTAAAAATATATAAACTCATATATATATATATATAAAAACTATAATTAGAGCAAAAAAGGGCTCGCAATGTAATCGAAGACTTACATTCATGTTTAAACTTTATATGCATATATTTTAGACAGTAAAATTATATTTATATGTATAAAAAAAATAAATATAAAAATATGGTAGAACATTACTTTATCTTCTATAATATATATCTACAAGATCTATTGTATATTTATATATTTTTTAATATAAATTTAAATACAAATACTAATTTTTGATATCCATATTTGCATACTATTAAAAATTTGATGGGTGAGGAGTACGAGGTAGGGTACAACCACAAACGCAGCAGTGCGTTTCCGTGCTGGTAGTTTGTGGCTGGGGGCGCCAGCGAATCGCCAGAGGGAGACAGTTAATTGGTGGGGACCCCCCGCAATGGATCCGGTGCGACGTAGCAAACACGGTACGACCACGGAAACAGCGAACATGTATGTATACACGCGTCGGAAGCCTATTCGTCGAATTCTATGTTGGAAGCGTTGGGATAAGAGGCGGTGAGCACGTTGGATCGCCAGAGCGGCACGTGCAGCGTCGACAGGCCACGTGGGCCCATTATGAACGCCCCCTCGGCCCACCCACGTGGCGTTGGGCCCACTCTGAAAGTTTTTAGGATCTGGTTTATAATTTTTTCTTAGGTGTAATTACCTATATATGTGCCCCTCAATAATTCTAAAATATCTTATTTATCCATGTTACTTTTTTATTTCAAATATACCTGTCACATGCTTCTCTGTTATTCAAAAAGAGTAATTTCTTACTGCTCCTGGTAACGTATAGAATTATAAATATATCTCTATAAAATTTAATTTTTTATATTATTTTTTTTTTAAATTTTAAATTGTTCATATATATTCATTTAATTTGTTATCGTTAATTTACTGTTTATTTTTTAAAAGAATATAACTGAAATATTACTCCAAAAGCCCCAACTATTAAAATAGTACAAAAATATTTGAAAGAGTAAGAAAATAAATTTATCTCACTAACCAACTAAGATTAAGTAGTTAATCTATGGTTAACTATATTTTTCTAATGAACATTGGCGGTAGGGACATATGTGAATAATTTAGAATTTTTGAAAAGATAAATATAAAAAGTTTAATTTTGCAGAAATATATCTGATATTCGATATGTTTACAGTGAGCTGTATGAAAGTAATCCTATTCAAAAATAATCCTACTGTTTGTACCCATTAAAGTCATCTCAGGTTAAATATAGGTTAAATTTTTACCAAAGTTAAAAAAATATTAAAATATCTATTTTATTCCTAACTTGAAAATAAATAAGAAAAATTTATGACAGGAGAAGAATACATTTGAAAAGGTAAAAAATCAAAATACTTTTTTTGCCTCTAATCTAAGGACAAATAAGAAAAGTTGTTGACGATAGAACGGTATATTTAAAAGAACCAAATAATAATTTTACAATGATAACTGTTATTTTAATAGTTCGCTAATAAAATTTAACTCTAAGGATATATTTCAAAAAATTTGAAATGTTAAAAGAGTATATATATTTAATATTAACCTTCCAAGTAAGATAAATAAGAAAATCGAAAACCTTTCAGGGGTATATAAACAATTGTTCCTCTTTCTTAAGGTGAAAATATATAAAACTTATCTGAACTATGAATCATTTTAATTTGATTATGCAATATTTTAAAATTTTAATTTTAGTATTTGAATAAGTTAGCAGTATTTTGATTTTAAAATTTAAGCTAATTGGTTACTCTAGCTAATGAATCTATGTAAGAATTGCATAAAGTTTACTAACTTAAACCTGTAAAGATTAATGGAGCATTCAAAATTTTGAAATAAAAATTTCGTTGACTAACTCAAATTAAACAAATTGAATAGTTGGGTAGTCAACTAACACAGATCTATAGTTCAGATAAATTTTGCATGTTTTTATCTTTTTGCAATAATTATTTGGTAAAAATGTAGAGACTTAATTATTTTAGTTAATTATCTTAATTCAACTACCAAAACCTTTCAAAATTTTAATTTATTATTTGATCTTTCAATTTATCTAATTTAAGTCATTTCACAGCTCTTTCAATACAAAATTTAAGCTAATTTATTGCTTACTTTAATATATTTATTATTGTATGAACTGTTAAATAATATACAAATTGAATATGTATAGATAAACGACACATTCAAATTTTAAAATTAAAAAGTCATTAGCTAGCTCAAATTAAATATACTAAAAAATATTTAACAAATTAAATTTTTTAAAGATTAGACAGTTGAAATAAGTTCTATACAGTTTTACCTAATTATTTTTTTGACAATACAATTAGGTAATGTTTGGTTCGGGAATTATGAGTTTGGGGATAAATTTTTTTATTCCTGGGATAGCTTGCTATTCCGGGATAGTCAGGGATAAAAAAAAAAATAGTGTTTGGTTTGTAAAGCTGTTATTCTTAGGAATAGCTGAAATTGTGTTTGGTTCATTTCTTAGAATAAACGAGAATAGTGAAAAAATAAAAATAATTATAATTTTAAAATAATAATATTTTATCTAATTAATTAATATAAAATATTAATTAAATAATAATTAATATTTGTATAAATTAAAATTTATATTTTAGTAAATAATACTGTTTAATTTTTTAAAAATTAAAGTTAAAAAAATAATACTGTTTAATTTTATTAAAATTATAGTTAAAAAATTTAAAATTTGTATAAATTTTAAAATTTATTAAATTTATAAATTTATTAAAAATTAAAGTTATAAATTTAAAAAGTTATAAAATTTAAATTTTTTCTAAATTTAAAAATTTAAAAATCTAATAGTAGAGAATAATAAAAAAAAAAGTGATAGTTAAATTTAATATAAAATATAATTTAATAAAAATAATTTGTTATAAAATAATTTATGTAAAAAAATTATTATAATATTTTAAAAAAATAATTTATTATAAATTATAATTTAATAAAATAATTCATTATAATATTTAATAAAAATAATATGTATTATATATATAATTAATAATTTTATAATAAAAAATAATATATTATAATATATAATAAATTGTGTCTACATAATTTAGCTTTAATTCAATTTATAATCTTAATAAAATTTAGAATTAATTCTTAGAATAGCACTATTCCACCAAAATGGTGGAATAGTTTATTCCAAGTTATCCCGGGATAGCCGAGAATACCAAGATTTGACCGGGATAAAATATCCCGGCCAAAAATCATGTCGTTTGGCATGAATAGTGGGATAAAGTGGGTTATTCTATTATTATCCCTTAACCAAACACTGCCTTAAAGTATTAAATTGAAGAATAAACCCTATAATATATAGATACATATATAGCGTAGGGTTACTATACTTTTATGAATATAAACTCCTTTATACTCGTAACTTTTTCATTCTTGAATGAAGAAATATGCGGTTATGATGATAGTGGTCCCCCTAGGGTTTACTAGGTTGTTGGGAAAATAGTATAAATCTTAAAAACTACTATAATCCTAACCGCACATTTCTTCGTCCAAAGGATGAAAACTTATGAATACAAAAAAATTTTACTCATAAGAATATAATAACCTGACCCTATATATATATATATATATATATATATATATATATATATATATATATATATATATATATATATGGGATAATTGCTTGTGTACCCCTGTAATATGATGAAATATCTGATTTACCCTTCTTATTTTTTTCTTTCAAATATACCCCTAATACGTTCCACATTTTTTCTGATATACCCCTATTTTGAGAGTATATCAGAAAGAATTTGGATTTTTAGAAGGGTATATTAGATAGCAGATTTTTTGAGGGGTAGATATGAAAGTTGGGAACTTAATAGGGGTATATAGGCAATTGCCATATATATATATATATATATATATATATATGCTCTACTAGAAACAAGTAGTGCCAAATTGCATATTTTGCCAGACTTTGGCATAGTTTTTTTGTTGTAAGCAGCAAATATCTATATGCAAGGACGATTAAAAGGCTAAAGTGTGGCAGCTGGTTTATGTTATTAAAGCTGCTTATGCTGACATATAGGACGTCGGACGAATACGAATATCCAAAATTTTATCTAAGTCTGAATTCGAACTATATGGGCTTAATCGATGCTAACGGGTAAGGTTTTGATTATGAGTGTAAAAAAACAAAATGGGATGGATTGGATTTAGGTATGACTTTTATCTGTCACCAACCCAAACTCAAATCTGAATCCATTTATATTATATAATGTATAAAAAAGAATCCAATTATTTATTGTTTTTTTTTAAAACAAAAAAAAATTCTAGTTATGTTTTACTTTAGAAATTTAGATTTGATGACGATGTGTTTTGAATTTGATAAAGAGAAATCATTATTTACTGTTCAATTTCTTGGTCGACGGAATTTTCAAAACTCAATTGTTTCAGATTTCATTTGGATTTCGATTTTGGTAATAGAGATCGTGTTTGGATTTTTAAAATCTTACTCTGAATCCGATACGTGGACATTCCTACTTCCATAAGTCTACTCTAATAAAGCACCTATTTGTTATTATAGATTTTGAAAAGTGAACTCACAAACTTCGAGAGAAAGTCGTAGATGGTGGTGTTTAACTGCTTGAAAGATCATCCAAACTTTCGCCCATAATTGTACAGAAATCGACCTTTCGGCTTCGGTGAAGTGGCAGGCCAAGTTGGGTTTACGGAACTCGCAAAATCTCCAATATGCAACTTAATTCCTGCTTTCAAATTATTAGTCCCCCCAATGACATTGCTTCCGGATTTGAAGAAAAAATGAAGAGAGAGAGAGAGAGAGAGAGATAGAGAGAAAGAGAGGGAGAGCGAGAGAGGTAGAGGGAGAGCGAGGGAAAGCGAGAGAGGTAGAGGGAGAGTGAGGGATAGCGCGCATGGAAGAGCGAGGGACCGTGCGAGCGGTAGAGCTAGAGACCGTGAGCGCGGAAGCCTCGCGGGCACGAGAGAGGCGTGAGGGAGGCGAGTTGGGCGCGTCCGCGTGGGAAGGTCAAGTTGACTGCGGATGCGAATCTTCCTGGGAGCCGCGACCGCGGTAAATGGGGCCTCGGCAAGAGGCGGGGACCCGACCGGGACGGGATGCTTCACCGACCATTCTCGTGCTGCCTTGGATGGATGGGTTAGGGTGCATAGGCGGCGTACCCCCTCGCGCGCGACCTGGGCGTCCGCGGGAGGGTCTGGGCCATCCTAAGCCTGATCCCCCTGCTCTGTCAAGGGACACCAGGTCTCGGACTGGGCTGGGAACTCGCTGGAACATCCATCGCCATCTCCGTACGGGAGATTCCCGCATCAAAGCATCCTGTCCGATCGAGCCGCCCGACACAAGCAACCGTCTCCCACCCCCCGTGACAGAGCCATCTTGTCCCCTCCCCTGCGCCGCAACCCCAAGGTCTCCTGGGCAGACCTCCGCAGTCTCCCGCGCCACCCTACGCCCGTCATCTCCACTCCGACGGGACGTGTTGCCCCCACCTCGGCAGGCCCCCCCTCGGTTGCCCCCCGGCCCAGCACTTTTAAAGAGGCACTACTTCTCCCACCCATCCTGAAGGCCCCACTCACCTCCCTGCTAACCCCGTCCTCGGAACTCCTCTTCCACCGCCACCGGCAAAAAGTGCTTCCGGTGCTTAGCCGGAGACCACCTTGTGAGGAACTGCCGCGACCCCCGTCCGCTGCGCGGTGTGCCACCGGACCGGCCACAAAGCAAAGAGCTGCACCACTACCGGCGACGCACAACAATGCACAGAGGCCGCGTCCAGCGCCCGAACACCTTGAAGACCTTCATCCCGCTCACGGAGGACTACCGCATCCGCGAGAACAAATGCAAAAACGCCATCCTAGCCGACGTGATCGGCAGAGCCAACCTTGGCCACTTCCCCGGGGGAGCGATCGCGGATGACTTGGCCGCGCGGTTCGGTGGCTTCCCCACCGACTTCCTAGTGGCGAGTCACCTCAACCGCGAATTTGTCATCTTCCTCCCCGATTGGGTGCACTCCGACGATCTCATCAACGGAGGGCTCCTTCATCTGCAACGCTGCCGCCTCCGCTGCTGTCCTTGGGAGCCGTACCTCGGCGCCACGGCCTCGCGGCTCACATACAACGCTTGGATCAAAATTTATAACCTCCCGTTTGAATGTTGGTCCTCGGAGCGGGGTGTGTGCCATTGTCAGCGCCTTCGGTCGCTTCATCAAGGCGGACGAAGCCAGTACCAATGTAACGGACATGACCGGCTACAAATGCCTCGTGGCGGTGGACGACTTGAAGGACATCCCGGAGAATCTCGCCATCTCGATGGCAGCCTCATCCTCTCCGCGCAGGTGAGGATCGTGAATACCTCCCCCTTCGGAGGGGATGACCGGGGCACACCCTTCGCCGGCGGGGACCCGTCTGAGGGCGCTGATCAGAACCGACCCCCTCGGCCGCCAGCTGGCTCGGCGGGTGGCGCTTGTCGGCATCCAGGGGGAGAGCAGCGATTCAAGGAACGCCCGGAACAGCCAGAACGACACCTGGGATTCCTCGGAAATCAGGGATAGGAGGCGCCGCCCCGCCGACCACCAAGCCCTTGGCCCCGTCAAGCCGGTCCCGTCGCTCCGGACAACGAGCGAACTGTCTGCCGCCGCGTCACCCGTTGGACCACCGGATGCCCCCCCTGACCAAGCTCCGCTCTAACCCAGGGGTCCTTCACAGCGCGGCGCCCGCCCCAACTCCTCGGCCGATTTTTTGGTTGGCGTTGGTCAATCGCGGCTCCTCGGGCCGCGGCCCCTGCCTCTTTCAGCAGTTTTTTCAAATTCCTTTCACCCTTCATGTCACGCCCCGGGTGTATACCAGAACCCGGGCCCGTCTACAGATCCGCCGTGCATGCGGTATTTCCCACATACACGAAGCGTCGGTAACCTGCTCAGATAAGAAATAAAGATAAAAGAGCATAATAAAAGTCAGAGCTAACTAAAACTACTGTATCTCAGACAGATGCTGGAAGTAAAAGGTACAACAGTACAATATAATACAGATGTCTCTCCCAGCTCACAACTATAATACAAACAACTGGCAGAAGCCAGTCCCCAAAAAGAAATACAAGAACACTGTCTGAGAAGTCCGGGTACCCAAAAGTCTCCCGCTATGACCCTCGGTGGCTCTCTATCTAGTCCGCAATTCGCTTACCTCGATCAGTTGCTGACGGCCCAGCAACTCCCACTGAGGACTCTGCAAAACAAGGGGAAAGAAAGAAACAAGAAAAACAATGGGGGTCAGTACTACCATAAACAGTAGCCTCCCCTAGTGGGTAAAGCCTCAGCTCAGATATGCCCACCAGGTGCTCAGAGGCGAAAAAGGGAAAGGAGAAGAAAGGAGATGCAGATAAATAAAGCAACCGGTAAAGTGCTATCCCTAATATGCCTCTATATGACCAACCAATAAGGATGGAGAAAGTGATGCATCAGAATCAAGAAGCCTGTCATAATGACCCAATCTGACAGCCAGTGAACACTGGCACTGCCTGCTCTGCTGTCGAACTCATGAAACCAGCATGGTGCCCGGCGCTCACACCGTGGAAAGCAGAAAGGTGCCCGGCGCTCACACCGTGGAAAGCCTACTCCGGAGTGGCACTCGAGGGGAGCGACCCACACGAGTAAAAATATCACTGTATCAACCATCTCTGTAATCACTGTCTCATAATAGCAGGACTGGATCGAGACTCAAAGAAGTGGGAACAACCCTCCACTATAGTAAGCCCGATCCCCGAACACCCAATCTGATGCAATAAAAACAATCCGGTCAACCACCCAAGATCCGTGGTCGCCGCAACCCCCCTGACAAACTCAACCTGTCCCAAATTCCCAATACCTGCCTACACTGTCCAACATACGCTCGAACCTGAGCGATTAAGCCACTAGTGTCAACAATGAAGAAGAAAAGAGAAAAGCATGGTTTCTCCTAAGTCAAGTCCCAAAATAGTGTAGCAGTAAAAGATGACATAATCATGTGACCAATTTAATCATGCATGTTCCAATATTTTATCCAGTTTCCAAGTATAACAGTTTGAAGTGACATAAGCTAGGGTGTCCGTCTCACATGAACAAACATCAGTTTTGCAGTCCTCTATTCCTATATGTCTCCAAATATACAGTTCCAGAATCAAATAAGCGGTTACATCAGTGATTAATCTAACAATCATATATTGGAGATCTGATAACAATTAATCAATTTCCTAGAGCATGCAAGTCTACCAATCAACACATTTGGCATTGTCAAAACGAGGATACTCTGATATTCCTAGTGGGCATACAAAGAGAGGAGTACAACAACCACCCACCTGAAGCGCAACTGTCCAAACCCGCACAGTCGGAAAATACCAAAATTCCAAATCCGCGCTCCCACAATTTTAGCACACCCGCAATACTCCTGGTACATCAAGGAATTCACTAAATACACTAGAGTCTAATTACCACATACAAACACAAGTACCAAACTGTCAAATTATCACCTGCAACAAATGTCCAGAAAATTCTAATAAAAATATCACGGCGATCCTCGCGACGATAGCTTCGCAACGGTACCTTGCACGCCCAAATCCGAGTTCTGTAGACCAAGATAAAAATTCAGCAAGGGGCCCTCTCACACTAAAAATCAGGATTAAGGGCTGATTACTGTTCACAGATAAATCCTTAATTTTCACCTCGAAAGAAAATTCACAAAAATCCACTAAAAATACGAGCGCGTTCCTTGCGATCCGTAGATGAAAAAGTTGTATAAGCTCGTTTCCATCAGACGCTCGTGCGCAAAGATATGGCTGAAACACTCCGCTGCTGTCAAGGAATTCCATACAAAAAGAGGGGTCACTTGCTGCCTCGAAAACCGTGCCAAAACCTCGAAACGGGAAAGCGCGACCAAAACGAAAGATGAAGTCCTACCTCTTAGGAGTCCACTGGTGCAAGAATCACAGGAAGATGATGTCGGGGTAGCCCAGGGGACCAAAAACACTATCGCTGCGCCGAGGAAGAACACAAGAAAGCAACGTCGCGCCGCACCGTAAAATGGGAAACCTCGGGATTCGTGCACACAGAATTTTTGAAACTCTGCAGGGTGGTAGAGGACTCAGAGAGGAAGATTATTGCCTGAGAGGAGCTCGGGCCAAAAGTGAAGGGATTGGGAGAAAAATGCAAAACAATGGAGCTCGGATGGGTTTTTGGCTGAGGGGGGGGGAAAAAACATTCCCTGCGCCCGGTGCACGAGAGCCAGCCAACAGGGGCTCGCCACGTGGCACACCCCGCCGTGCACCGCGCCGTGGACCGCGCACACGCACGCCCGCCTGTCGCGTACGGCACCCACTCCATCCATTGCGTGGACCGGGTGCACAACACCGCCCAATCACAAAGTGCCACGTGTCCCCCCATTCGGTCCACCGTACACCGAAAAACTCCGCGGACCGCGCGCTGTGGACCAACCAACCGGAAGACGCCACGTGGCCCGCCTTCGGTGCACGCCCCGCGCGGTGGACCGCGCGCCTGCCCGCGGCCTGCCCGCGCCCTGGGCCGCCGCCTGCCGCCTGCCCGCGGCGGCGCCGCCGCCCGCCGACGCTGCCCGCCGCCGCCGGCCGCCGCCGGCGATCGCCGGCGACACTGTTCCGGCGTGAACAGTACCCGCAGCTCAAAATTGACAAGCAAATAGCCCGTCTTGACCGTTTTCGCGCGCTGATTCCAAAAACGAGGTCCGTTTCGCCAAATTCCGCCTCCAAAATTTGCCGGAGGCTCCCGCAAGCGCCAAAACTGTCAAAACTTTCGGGAGTCCGCTTTTGGACATCCGGACTCCGAATTGGGCAAACAAAAAGCCAAACTCAAGTGTTTTTCCGCGCTGAATCCAAATCCACCCTCCGTTTGGCCTAAATCCTTTTTTAAAATTCGGCAAAAGTAGCCGAAGGCCAAAACAGCTAACCAAAGCTCACAGGGTCCATCTGTGGCATCCCTTTGATGCACTATGGGCCAGATACACCATCAACAGGTGTCTAAATAGTGGATTCACGGGAAAAAGCTGCATGGGGGTTCGGGGTACTACACCCTCCCCCACTAAAAAAAAGTTTCGTCCCCGAAACAAAGACAAACAAAGCAGACGTACCTCAAACTGCGGCCTCAAACAAGAAGGGGTAGGCATCTCTCATCTCTGTCTCCAGCTCCCAAGTAGCCTCTCGCTCCTCATGATTGCTCCACAGGATCTTCACATATGGAATGGCCCGATTGCGCAATTCCCTCACCTCACGAGCAAGAATCCGCAACGGGCGCTCCTCGTAGACCAAGTCCTCGCCGATCTCCAACGAAGTGAAGTCAATCACGTGCGACGGGTCAAAAACATATCTCCTCAGAGCTGAGACGTGGAAGACATCATGAACTCCGGCCAGGCGCGGGGGTAAGGCAACTCTGTATGCCACAGGACCAACTCTGTCAAGTACCTCAAAGGGTCCAATAAAGCGGGGACTGAGCTTCCCCCGCACTCCAAATCTCCGGACCCCTTTCGAGGGCGAGACCTTCAAGAAGACATGATCACCAATCTGAAACTCCAGGTCTCGCCGTCGAGTATCCGCGTAGCTCTTCTGACGACTCTGGGCTGTCTCAAGATGCCGGCGAATAATCCTGACTTTTTCCTCTGCCTCCAGAAGCAACTCCGGTCCCAAAGTCCTCCTCTCACCCACGTCACTCCAATATAAGGGAGACCGACACTTGCGTCCATACAACGCTTCAAACGGAGCCATCCGGATGCTCGCCTGAAAGCTGTTGTTGTACGCGAACTCAACCAAGGATAAGTGCCGGTACCACCCTCCTCCAAAATCCATAACGCACGCTCTAAGCATATCCTCGAGGGTCTGAATGGTGCGTTCTGACTGCCCATCGGTCTGTGGGTGGAAAGCGGTGCTAAACCTGAGCTGAGTCCCCAAAGCAGAATGCAAACTCCCCCAAAAGCGTGATACGAACCTCGGGTCTCGATCTGACACAATCGAAGCAGGTATGCCGTGAAGCCTCACTATCTCATCCATATATAACTGTGCCAGATGCTCAAGTGACCAAGTCATCTGAACTGGTAAGAAGTGCGCCGACTTGGTGAGTCTGTCAACAATAACCCAGATCGCATCTGCCCCGCTCTGTGCCCTCGGCAATCCAGTGACGAAATCCATAGTGATGTGGTCCCATTTCCACTCGGGAATTGGAAGACTCTGCAACTTGCCAGCAGGGACGCGATGCTCTGCTTTAACTTGCTGACAAGTTAAACAGTGAGCTACGAATCTTCCAATGTCCCGCTTCATTCCGGGCCACCAAAACTGTGCCTTGAGGTCCTTATACATCTTAGTACCTCCAGGGTGGACGGTATAAGGTGTATAGTGGGCCTCCCTCAAAATCTGATCTCTAATCTCCTGATCCAAAGGCACACACACTCGGTCCCTGTACCGCAGTACTCCCGAGCTATCCACAGAAAAATCCCCTGTCTGATCCGCCTGAAGCCGCGTCCTGATCCTCGTCAAATGGGGGTCCTCACTCTGAGTGTCCCTGATCCTCTCCAACAGAGTGGGCTGCAAGACCATAGACACAAGTCTAGCAGAGACCCCAGGGGATACTACCTCCAGCTGTAATCGCCTCATCTGCTCGACCAACGGCGCCTGCTGCGAGATCAATAAGCTCAAACTCGTCCTCCTGCTCAAAGCATCTGCCACAACATTGGCCTTGCCAGGGTGATAAAGGATACTCAGATCATAATCCTTTAGCAGCTCCAACCACCGGCGTTGCCTCAAATTCAGCTCCTTTTGGGTGAACAGACACTTCAAGCTCTTGTGATCAGTATATAGCTCGCAATGCTCAACATACAAGTAATGCCGCCACAGCTTCAGAGCAAATACCACCGCTGCCAACTCCAGATCATGAGTAGGGTAATTTTTTTTTTCTCATAGTCCTTCAATTGCCGCGAAGCATAGGCAATCACCCTACCCTGCTGCATCAACACACCACCAGACCACTGTGTGAGGCATCACTGTAAATCACAACTCCTTCCCCCCATAACAGGGAGGGCAAGGATTGGAGCGGTCATCAATCTCTGCTTCAGCTCCTCAATCACGTCTATTGCACCCCAAACATGCCAATTATCACTCACACAGGATAACATCCCCCCTGGGGTAAGCTTTACATAATCCATCCACAAGGATATCCACCAACCAGGAAGGGAAAACGAAAATGTCTCTGCCGGCTGATCTATCCTCCATCATTTGGCATCAATCGCCTCTATCCAGAACTTGCCTCTGACAGCAGATACCCATCCAAAAGAACTGCAGCGCCAGCTCCATAAACACTGCCTCCACCATCGAAGCACCCCAAAGTCCAAAACCTGCAAAAGATGGTCCGAACAAACGGAAAGGTATCCTGGCGCAATCCACTCTCAGCCACGCATATCCTATGCGCCTCGCGCAGTTCGACAACTGCGTACACCCTTTAGACACCAGAAGGCTGCCAAAGAGTCTCTCCATCATCACCAACCACGATTCTACCCCAAGAGGCTCCAAACCTAATCCTAAGAATCGGGGTGGTTTATCTGCCGAAACTGGCTCAACTGATCATTGGTGTCCCATAGCTCATCAGCTGTCAACTATCCGCCCTGCCTCGGCGTCTCGGCACTAAACATTGGCACAATGGGGCTACTCACTCCATCAATACCACAGAAATCCTCGCCCTTGAGGATACTGCAATCGGGTGGCCTCAGAAGGAAGCACTGTCGAGCTGTCCGCCGCTCCGACGACTGTGACACAAAACCAGATGCTCGCTCACTCTGCCGCTGAAAAGCCTCTGACAATCCTGTCACCTGGGTCCGGAGCTCTCTGACTCCAATCTGGTATCCGGCCCGAAACAACTAGCTCAGACCCAACTGCTGCACCAAGTGCACCCGGGTCAGGGACCCAAAGTCGGGGAGACACCGCTCGCCACGACAAACAGCAAATCAGCACATCCCAAACACTCGACCCAATCTAGCGAAAGTCAAAGACATCTCCCTATTTCTGTAACCTTATGTTGTCTGCAGCCAACATAATGGTTCAACAGAAATAGACTATGTCGATCCCTCTTCACTCACAGGAAGAGTTAACAATAAAAATCACCGACTTTCGCAACAAATCACGCCACTCACGCCCTACAATCCTAGGGTCTGTCCAAAAGCCTAGGGTTTCCTAAGTCCCAACTGACCTATCCCTAAGCTCTGATACCAACTTAATCTGTCACGCCCCGGGTGTATACCAGAACCCGGGCCCGTCTACAGATCCGCCGTGCATGCGGTATTTCCCACATACACGAAGCGTCGGTAACCTGCTCAGATAAGAAATAAAGATAAAAGAGCATAATAAAAGTCAGAGCTAACTAAAACTACTGTATCTCAGACAGATGCTGGAAGTAAAAGGTACAACAGTACAATATAATACAGATGTCTCTCCCAGCTCACAACTATAATACAAACAGCTGGCAGAAGCCAGTCCCCAAAAAGAAATACAAGAACACTGTCTGAGAAGTCCGGGTACCCAAAAGTCTCCCGCTATGACCCTCGGTGGCTCTCTATCTAGTCCGCAATTCGCTTACCTCGATCAGTTGCTGACGGCCCAGCAACTCCCACTGAGGACTCTGCAAAACAAGGGGAAAGAAAGAAACAAGAAAAACAATGGGGGTCAGTACTACCATAAACAGTAGCCTCCCCTAGTGGGTAAAGCCTCAGCTCAGATATGCCCACCAGGTGCTCAGAGGCGAAAAAGGGAAAGGAGAAGAAAGGAGATGCAGATAAATAAAGCAACCGGTAAAGTGCTATCCCTAATATGCCTCTATATGACCAACCAATAAGGATGGAGAAAGTGATGCATCAGAATCAAGAAGCCTGTCATAATGACCCAATCTGACAGCCAGTGAACACTGGCACTGCCTGCTCTGCTGTCGAACTCATGAAACCAGCATGGTGCCCGGCGCTCACACCGTGGAAAGCAGAAAGGTGCCCGGCGCTCACACCGTGGAAAGCCTACTCCGGAGTGGCACTCGAGGGGAGCGACCCACACGAGTAAAAATATCACTGTATCAACCATCTCTGTAATCACTGTCTCATAATAGCAGGACTGGATCGAGACTCAAAGAAGTGGGAACAACCCTCCACTATAGTAAGCCCGATCCCCGAACACCCAATCTGATGCAATAAAAACAATCCGGTCAACCACCCAAGATCCGTGGTCGCCGCAACCCCCCTGACAAACTCAACCTGTCCCAAATTCCCAATACCTGCCTACACTGTCCAACATACGCTCGAACCTGAGCGATTAAGCCACTAGTGTCAACAATGAAGAAGAAAAGAGAAAAGCATGGTTTCTCCTAAGTCAAGTCCCAAAATAGTGTAGCAGTAAAAGATGACATAATCATGTGACCAATTTAATCATGCATGTTCCAATATTTTATCCAGTTTCCAAGTATAACAGTTTGAAGTGACATAAGCTAGGGTGTCCGTCTCACATGAACAAACATCAGTTTTGCAGTCCTCTATTCCTATATGTCTCCAAATATACAGTTCCAGAATCAAATAAGCGGTTACATCAGTGATTAATCTAACAATCATATATTGGAGATCTGATAACAATTAATCAATTTCCTAGAGCATGCAAGTCTACCAATCAACACATTTGGCATTGTCAAAACGAGGATACTCTGATATTCCTAGTGGGCATACAAAGAGAGGAGTACAACAACCACCCACCTGAAGCGCAACTGTCCAAACCCGCACAGTCGGAAAATACCAAAATTCCAAATCCGCGCTCCCACAATTTTAGCACACCCGCAATACTCCTGGTACATCAAGGAATTCACTAAATACACTAGAGTCTAATTACCACATACAAACACAAGTACCAAACTGTCAAATTATCACCTGCAACAAATGTCCAGAAAATTCTAATAAAAATATCACGGCGATCCTCGCGACGATAGCTTCGCAACGGTACCTTGCACGCCCAAATCCGAGTTCTGTAGACCAAGATAAAAATTCAGCAAGGGGCCCTCTCACACTAAAAATCAGGATTAAGGGCTGATTACTGTTCACAGATAAATCCTTAATTTTCACCTCGAAAGAAAATTCACAAAAATCCACTAAAAATACGAGCGCGTTCCTTGCGATCCGTAGATGAAAAAGTTGTATAAGCTCGTTTCCATCAGACGCTCGTGCGCAAAGATATGGCTGAAACACTCCGCTGCTGTCAAGGAATTCCATACAAAAAGAGGGGTCACTTGCTGCCTCGAAAACCGTGCCAAAACCTCGAAACGGGAAAGCGCGACCAAAACGAAAGATGAAGTCCTACCTCTTAGGAGTCCACTGGTGCAAGAATCACAGGAAGATGATGTCGGGGTAGCCCAGGGGACCAAAAACACTATCGCTGCGCCGAGGAAGAACACAAGAAAGCAACGTCGCGCCGCACCGTAAAATGGGAAACCTCGGGATTCGTGCACACAGAATTTTTGAAACTCTGCAGGGTGGTAGAGGACTCAGAGAGGAAGATTATTGCCTGAGAGGAGCTCGGGCCAAAAGTGAAGGGATTGGGAGAAAAATGCAAAACAATGGAGCTCGGATGGGTTTTTGGCTGAGGGGGGGGAAAAAACATTCCCTGCGCCCGGTGCACGAGAGCCAGCCAACAGGGGCTCGCCACGTGGCACACCCCGCCGTGCACCGCGCCGTGGACCGCGCACACGCACGCCCGCCTGTCGCGTACGGCACCCACTCCATCCATTGCGTGGACCGGGTGCACAACACCGCCCAATCACAAAGTGCCACGTGTCCCCCCATTCGGTCCACCGTACACCGAAAAACTCCGCGGACCGCGCGCTGTGGACCAACCAACCGGAAGACGCCACGTGGCCCGCCTTCGGTGCACGCCCCGCGCGGTGGACCGCGCGCCTGCCCGCGGCCTGCCCGCGCCCTGGGCCGCCGCCTGCCGCCTGCCCGCGGCGGCGCCGCCGCCCGCCGACGCTGCCCGCCGCCGCCGGCCGCCGCCGGCGATCGCCGGCGACACTGTTCCGGCGTGAACAGTACCCGCAGCTCAAAATTGACAAGCAAATAGCCCGTCTTGACCGTTTTCGCGCGCTGATTCCAAAAACGAGGTCCGTTTCGCCAAATTCCGCCTCCAAAATTTGCCGGAGGCTCCCGCAAGCGCCAAAACTGTCAAAACTTTCGGGAGTCCGCTTTTGGACATCCGGACTCCGAATTGGGCAAACAAAAAGCCAAACTCAAGTGTTTTTCCGCGCTGAATCCAAATCCACCCTCCGTTTGGCCTAAATCCTTTTTTAAAATTCGGCAAAAGTAGCCGAAGGCCAAAACAGCTAACCAAAGCTCACAGGGTCCATCTGTGGCATCCCTTTGATGCACTATGGGCCAGATACACCATCAACAGGTGTCTAAATAGTGGATTCACGGAAAAAAGCTGCATGGGGGTTCGGGGTACTACACTTCAGGCATCTGGGAATTCACCCTTGCTGGGCCGCCCAAGATTGGAGCTCGTCCCCCTTCCAAGTTTGTGAAGCTGGTGCTTCTCCTCTCCCCTCCGCTGCCTCGACTGCCGAGTGCCCTTTTTCTCGGTTGGCCCCCGTGCAACCCCGGTTCACCCTGGGTGCCTTCTGACCGGCTCCTGCTTTTGCCCCCCCCGCTCGGATCCTGGGCTAGGCGGGACCCTTTTCCCGCGGGTGGGCCCATCCTGGGGGCCCCCGCCGATCCTTGGGGCCACCACTGGGCCCTGGGGCTTTCACCAGCGACGTGTGCCCCCCCTCTTTGTGTCCTGGGCCCACCAGCCTGGCCCCTGGATACCTGCGGGGCCAACCATGGGCCCTCTCTCCGCCCAGTCCGCGAGCCTCTCTGTCACGCCCCGGGGGTTATATTTTAGCGGAAACGGTACACAGAGGTAAGCGTAAGGTGCGTACAAAATTTTTTCTTTAAAACCTCCTTCCCCGGCGCGTGCCCAGACCCGCCACATATACAGATTCACTCGAAAGTCGGGCAGAGTCTCCTCTGTATATGCACGGCGTCGCGGCTATTACAACCGTCAAACACGAGCAATCACTTCCAATTAATCACAACAGTTCGAAGTAGTATGGTGCATGAAGACAAACAATACCCGTGGCCAGTCAAGTTGAAAGTATAAACTCACTGTTTTGAAAACAGACCCACACGGTCTGAGGTTTTGAAAACCGATTTGGAAAACGGCATAAATCCACAAGGTTTGGGAAAACGGGCCCACCCGACCCTAGACTTTTGAAAACAGTTTACGAAGTCCTTTTTCTTTTGTTTTCTAGTTGATTTGTTTAGAAAACGGCCAACCGGGAATGATAAGGAAACAGTAGTGCGTAACCAGAATGAAAGTACTCAACATCCACACGACCCCACGAGGGTATCGAGAACCACACAATAACCTACAAATCCGAATGAAATGCAGAGAAAGTAAGTACAACAGCATACTAGGGCCGCCTCGGCCCGACTGCTACCGCCTCGGCCTCACCGTCGCCTACCTCTACCCCCTGGAGGTACCTGTCACAGAGTGGGTAGTCAGCGACACTATCACAAAAATAGTACTAAAGCAGTAAAGTAGTACCAACCCATAAAGTAAGACTAGCCGAAATAACCGCTCTACTCGTAACGGTAACTCGCAACCACCTGTACCACCTGTAACATCTGCAACCCCGGTAACACCTGTAACACCTGACCGCGTCGGGATCCAATCCCGGCGGTCCCACACCTGACCTTATCGGGATCCAATCCCTATAGGTCCCACCGCTCGCACCTTCGTGCCTCAAACCCCACACCTACGGGGGCCCCACTACGTCACCTCGTGGGTAAACACGGGTCAAAGACCGCCTTTCCGAAAAAGAGCACCCTTTGCGGTGGCCAAACCGCGGATGCGCGTGTCGCACTCGAGCATAGTAACAAAACACGGGGTAATATAGTAAACCATAGAGCCATCAGTGTTAGTACAGGTTAACATAATATTTAATATCCTCCCCGGAACACTAACATTACTAAACCTCGGGAGAAAAACCCACCTTGTTGTCGCGCTCCTGACCGATGTTAGGTTCTCTCGCGTCTCGGGTACCCGCCCGGGCCTACACGAATCTCGATTTCGTTGGCTAGGGTTGAACGAGGGAAGACTCGCCCCGTCTGGTGTGCCCGGTCCCAAGGCAAAGGATGTACGGTGTTCCTCCTCCTCCTTGATTGCTCCACCGGTTACTCCACGCCGATTGACAGCGGTAAGGAAGGTTTGGGGAATCGAAAGTTTGGGAAATGGTTTTCGCTTTTCTTTTGGGGTTTCGTACGCAGGGGGTTTAAGGGGAGTTGTGGGGAAGTGGCCGGTAGTTGGGGGAAGTGGTGGGAAGTGGGGCGGTTAGTGGGTAGTTGTGGGGAAGTGGTGGGAAGTTGGGGCGGTTAGTGGGTAGTTGTGGGGAAGTGGTGGGAAGTTGGGGCGGTTAGTGGGTAGTTGTGGGGAAGTGGTGGGAAGTTGGGGCGGGAGTTGTACGACGGAAATAAAAAAAACGCGGAATTGATTAAAACGGGTGCGAACCGGGGTCCGACCCGCCTCAAAAACCGTGCTGGTTGCCTGAATCGTTAGCCAACTTCCGGAATTTATTCTGGAAGCACCCGACGTCGGAATTCAAATCCGATTGCACCGCCATTCTCCGTTTCGCGAGCTCTATTAACTAAAAATACCCGCGAGTCCCGACGATCTGGCCGGGAACAAGAAATTATGGATCGCCCTCCGAGTCTAAATGAAAATAAATAAAACCAAAAGTGGACCCTAGCAATTATTTTAAACCAGTGGTTACTACATCACTCACCTCTTAAAACGAGTTTCGTCCTCGAAACTCATTCCTGGTTCTCGGTGAAGAGATGGGGGTAACCCTCCCTCATCTTCGATTCCGGCTCCCACGTCGCCTCCCGCTCCTCGTGGTTGTTCCAGAGCACTTTCACGTAGGGGATGACTCGGTTTCGAAGTGTCTTGCTTTCTCTTGCTAGGATCCGCACCCGGGGTTTCCTCGAAGCTTAGGTCCTCCTTTAGTTCGAGCGTCGAGACGTCCAGGACATGCGACGGGTCGGGAAGGTATTTCTTAAGCATCGAAACGTGGAACACATCGTGAATCCGATCGAGGTTCGGTGGTAGGGCAAGGCGATAGGCTACTGGGCCAATCCGTTCCAGGATCTCGAATGGCCCCACAAACCGCGGGCTCAGTTTGCCTTTTAACCCGAATCGCCTGATTCCCTTCGAC
This sequence comes from Tillandsia fasciculata, assembly GCA_029168755.2. NCBI lineage: Eukaryota > Viridiplantae > Streptophyta > Magnoliopsida > Poales > Bromeliaceae > Tillandsia > Tillandsia fasciculata. Next base: position 7,165,803 of record CM054931.1, read on the forward strand.
GGCGAGACCCGCAAAAACACGTGTTCCCCCACCTGGAATTCTAAGTCGCGGCGTCTCCGATCCGCATAGCTCTTTTGTCGACTCTGGGCGGTTAGTAAGCGCTGTTTGATGAGGCGCACCTTCCCTTCCATTTCCTCCACCAAATCGGGTCCCAAAATTTTTCGTTCTCCCAAGTCGTCCCAACAGATCGGGGATCGGCAGCGTCTCCCGTATAAGGCTTCGTAGGGTGCCATCTGAATGCTGGCCTGGTAACTATTGTTGTACGCAAATTCTACAAGTGGCAGGTAACGCTCCCAACCGATTCCCCAATCAAGTACACAGGCCCGAAGCAGGTCCTCTAACGTCTGTATCACTCGCTCTGACTGCCCGTCTGTTTGAGGGTGGAAGGCTGTGCTGAACTGCAACTTAGTCCCTAAGGCTTGTTGCAGACTCTGCCAAAACTTTGATACGAAACGCGTGTCTCTGTCTGATGTGATCGATGCCGGTACTCCATGTAATCTCACAATCTCGCTGAGGTAGACTTGGGCCAACCGCTCTCTGGTCCAAGTTGTGTGAATCGGCAGGAAGTGCGCTGACTTGGTTAGCCGGTCCACCACGACCCATATGGTGTCATGTCCTTGTTGTGAGCGCGGAAATCCGGTGACAAAATCCATGGTGATATGATCCCATTTCCACTCCGGTATCGCTAAGGGTTGTAACTTTCCCGCCGGCCGTTGATGTTCCGCCTTTATCTGCTGGCATACCAAGCAATGAGCTACATATCGAGTCACATCTCCCTTCATCTTGGGCCACCAGAAGGTCTGTTTGAGATCCTTGTACATCTTTGTGCCTCCTGGATGCGCTGCGTAAGGGGCGCTGTGTGCCTCATATAGAATTTCCTTCTTCAATTCTGGGGTATCCGGCACGCAGATCCGTCCGCGAAACCGTAGAGTGCCGTCGCCTTCTACCGAAAAATCTCCTTCCCGATCCAGTGAGATTTTATCTCTTACGAGCTGTAAATACGAGTCCGCCTGCTGCCCCTCTCGTATCCTCTCGAGTAGGGTTGGCTTGACCACCAAAGTTAAAAGTTGCGCAACCGTGCCGGCTGGCACTACTTCCAACCCTAGTCGTGAGAATTCTGCGATCAAACTGTTCTGCTCAGTTATCGCACCTGCTGATTCCCCTTCCGGTCGTCCCTTCCTACTCAAAGCGTCCGCTACCACGTTCGCTTTCCCAGGGTGGTATTGAATTGTTAGGTCATAATCCTTCAGTAATTCAAGCCACCGCCTCTGCCGCAGGTTTAGTTCCTTTTGGGTGAATAGGTATTTAAGACTCTGGTGATCTGAGAAAATGTTACAATGGACACCAAAGAGGTAGTGTCTCCATAACTTCAGGACGAAGACCACCGCAGCCAGCTCTAAATCGTGTATTGGGTAGTTTCTTTCGTGCCGCAGAGCTACGGGGGGGGAACAACTGCAGGGAGCCGACCCCCCAAACGGTGGAGGACACCGTCGGGAGCACGGAGCGCACCTACGGGAGAGCCGAGGCCAAGAGACAGGCCTTGTGTAATCTGCGGGGGAGCGCACCGAGTGTTGGAGTGTCCCCAGAGAGGCGATCATTGCTTCCGTTGCGGCAAGCAGGGGCACTTCCGCCGCAGCTGCCCCCTTGTCGTGGGATCAGCCTCCTCCGCCGCTTCCACGCCTTCACCACAACTCGCGGGGCGGGGGAAAGCTCCTATGGGGTCGACCTCTAGGCCCCCGGCTACGCGGCACGAAGAGGATAGGCAGCCTCAACCGGGCGGGCGAATTTATTCCATGACCCGCCAGGAAGCGGACCCGCCGGAGCACGTACTTGCAGGTATAACTTCGATTTCAAATTCACGCGCTAGAACCCTCTTTGATACTGGGGCAACACACTCGTTCATTTCACGCGAGTACGTGTTTTCGCATGACCTCGAGGAAACACCTCTCCAAAGTAAGTTGACGGTCCAGACCGCGGGTGGAACACTAGAGGCGACTAGCTTGGTAGCCACTTGCCCGATTAAGTTAGGGCGGCTATGTTGCCCTTGGGATTTAATAGTAATTCCCTTGAAGGAGTACGACGTTGTTTTGGGCATGGACTGGCTCTCAAGGTACCAAGTGCTTATCGACTGCGATAAGCGGATGGTACAACTACAAGAACCAAGTTTCCCTAAGAATGCGTACCTAGCATGCAAGAGCACCTCCTTCCCGGCAGTCATCTCGGCGGTTCGAGCCAGGAGTCTGATAGAGGGTGGGTGTGTGGCCTTTTTGGCATCGGTAGATCTGGTTACCCGACCCTCGACGACACCTTCAGACATCCCGGTGGTGAGGGACTTTCCCGATGTCTTTCCGACGGAGCTGCCTGGGATACCCCCTGAAAGGGAGGTGGTGTTCCCTATTGAACTCTTGCCAGGTACTCAACCCATAACGAAGGCACCTTACCGAATGGCCTTCGCGGAGTTGAAGGAGTTAAAGGCGCAACTGGAAGACCTCTTGGACAAAGGGTTTATCAGGCCGAGTGTGTCACCCTGGGGCGCACCAGTGCTTTTTGTACGGAAGAAGGATGGAAGCCTGCGACTTTGCATCGACTACAGAGGAATAAACAAAGTCACGGTGAAAAACAAGTACCCCCTGCCCAGAATCGACGACCTTTTCGACCAATTACGCGGAGCGACGGTCTTCTCAAAGATTGATCTACAGTCAGGCTACCACCAGCTTCGGGTTCGGAACGAGGACATTCCGAAGACCGCTTTCCGGACCCGGTATGGTCATTACGAGTTTACGGTCATGCCGTTCGGACTTACGAACGCCCCCGCAGTCTTTATGGACATGATGAACCGGGTCTTCAGACCATTCTTAGACCGTTTCGTGGTGGTCTTCATCGACGATATACTAATCTACTCTTCCACCGACGAGGTAGGTGCTAGTCCGGCCGTTGCTGCCGGTAGAGGGGCTGCCCCTACCCCGGCCCCGGTCGCTTGCGGTGCTGTGGCCGGTGAAATTGGTCCTTGTGGAGGGGCAGGAGTGACTGGTGGCTGCTGCGTCAGTTGGCGCACATGTTCCGTAAGGGTCGCCAGCTGCCCCGCCATCTCCCTCAATTGTTGCCGCAGGAGCTGGTTTTCTGCAGCCGCTGGTGTCGTCGCATCCGCCCCTACATCCTCTGCCGATGCTCTGGTTCGGACCATTGTCTGTACAGACACACCACCCAGACTTAGCACTCAACTCTACTAGAAAGAACCACCGTAATATCGAGAAGGTAAGGAAAACGTTATCTACAAATCCCCTCCCCGATCTCTCACGTCCTAATTCTTAAACCCTGCATATTTCATTTATTTGTAGTTAAGTGTGATGTCTCGGTGGATGTTGGGCCGCCACTGTTGTGATTAAAGTGAAGTCTCTGATACCATCTTAATCTGTCACGCCCCGGGGGTTATATTTTAGCGGAAACGGTACACAGAGGTAAGCGTAAGGTGCGTACAAAATTTTTTCTTTAAAACCTCCTTCCCCGGCGCGTGCCCAGACCCGCCACATATACAGATTCACTCGAAAGTCGGGCAGAGTCTCCTCTGTATATGCACGGCGTCGCGGCTATTACAACCGTCAAACACAAGCAATCACTTCCAATTAATCACAACAGTTCGAAGTAGTATGGTGCATGAAGACAAACAATACCCGTGGCCAGTCAAGTTGAAAGTATAAACTCACTGTTTTGAAAACAGACCCACACGGTCTGAGGTTTTGAAAACCGATTTGGAAAACGGCATAAATCCACAAGGTTTGGGAAAACGGGCCCACCCGACCCTAGACTTTTGAAAACAGTTTACGAAGTCCTTTTTCTTTTGTTTTCTAGTTGATTTGTTTAGAAAACGGCCAACCGGGAATGATAAGGAAACAGTAGTGCGTAACCAGAATGAAAGTACTCAACATCCACACGACCCCACGAGGGTATCGAGAACCACACAATAACCTACAAATCCGAATGAAATGCAGAGAAAGTAAGTACAACAGCATACTAGGGCCGCCTCGGCCCGACTGCTACCGCCTCGGCCTCACCGTCGCCTACCTCTACCCCCTGGAGGTACCTGTCACAGAGTGGGTAGTCAGCGACACTATCACAAAAATAGTACTAAAGCAGTAAAGTAGTACCAACCCATAAAGTAAGACTAGCCGAAATAACCGCTCTACTCGTAACGGTAACTCGCAACCACCTGTACCACCTGTAACATCTGCAACCCCGGTAACACCTGTAACACCTGACCGCGTCGGGATCCAATCCCGGCGGTCCCACACCTGACCTTATCGGGATCCAATCCCTATAGGTCCCACCGCTCGCACCTTCGTGCCTCAAACCCCACACCTACGGGGGCCCCACTACGTCACCTCGTGGGTAAACACGGGTCAAAGACCGCCTTTCCGGAAAAGAGCACCCTTTGCGGTGGCCAAACCGCGGATGCGCGTGTCGCACTCGAGCATAGTAACAAAACACGGGGTAATATAGTAAACCATAGAGCCATCAGTGTTAGTACAGGTTAACATAATATTTAATATCCTCCCCGGAACACTAACATTACTAAACCTCGGGAGAAAAACCCACCTTGTTGTCGCGCTCCTGACCGATGTTAGGTTCTCTCGCGTCTCGGGTACCCGCCCGGGCCTACACGAATCTCGATTTCGTTGGCTAGGGTTGAACGAGGGAAGACTCGCCCCGTCTGGTGTGCCCGGTCCCAAGGCAAAGGATGTACGGTGTTCCTCCTCCTCCTTGATTGCTCCACCGGTTACTCCACGCCGATTGACAGCGGTAAGGAAGGTTTGGGGAATCGAAAGTTTGGGAAATGGTTTTCGCTTTTCTTTTGGGGTTTCGTACGCAGGGGGTTTAAGGGGAGTTGTGGGGAAGTGGCCGGTAGTTGGGGGAAGTGGTGGGAAGTGGGGCGGTTAGTGGGTAGTTGTGGGGAAGTGGTGGGAAGTTGGGGCGGTTAGTGGGTAGTTGTGGGGAAGTGGTGGGAAGTTGGGGCGGTTAGTGGGTAGTTGTGGGGAAGTGGTGGGAAGTTGGGGCGGTTAGTGGGTAGTTGTGGGGAAGTGGTGGGAAGTTGGGGCGGGAGTTGTACGACGGAAATAAAAAAAAACGCGGAATTGATTAAAACGGGTGCGAACCGGGGTCCGACCCGCCTCAAAAACCGTGCTGGTTGCCTGAATCGTTAGCCAACTTCCGGAATTTATTCTGGAAGCACCCGACGTCGGAATTCAAATCCGATTGCACCGCCATTCTCCGTTTCGCGAGCTCTATTAACTAAAAATACCCGCGAGTCCCGACGATCTGGCCGGGAACAAAAAATTATGGATCGCCCTCCGAGTCTAAATGAAAATAAATAAAACCAAAAGTGGACCCTAGCAATTATTTTAAACCAGTGGTTACTACACTCTCCCCCTCTCCACCCTACCCGCGAGCTCCTCTGCTGTGTGCCCACCTTGCGTGGACTCTGGCGCGGGCCCCTTGCCCCTTCTCCCGCTCGACCTGGGGGCCCGTAGGCCTTCATTCTCTGGGAGCCCATCCGACTGCCCTCTGTACTTCCGTGGGCCCACCCGCGGGCCCCCACCTCCCCCCCTCTCCCTCCCTGCATCTCCGGGCCCACCGCCTGTCCTTGTGGCTTCGGTTTGCTCGCCCCTCTTCCTTGGCCAGCCACAGCTCTGGTGGGGCCCCAGCAACCCGGGACACCTGGCCCGCCATGCCACACCCCCTCACCACTTCTTCGCCGACGCCGCTGTCAAGCCGGGGGACCTCGCTTGGGGTCCCACCTCCTCCGCTGCGGATTGTTTGGAGCTGCCTTCCTCCCTGGGGGTCGCCTCGAGCCCCCCCTCCTTGCCCCCGCCCGCCGGCGGGCATCTGGACGGTGGCCCGATCGGGCCCGCTGCGCCCCTGCCCCCTTCACCACCGCTTGCCGCCGCATCGGACAATGACTCCTCTCCTACCCCGGCTGTCAGGCGGTGCCCCAGGTTGGCCAAGCTGGCTGGCTCTAGTGCTCTGGACCGCGCAATTGCCCGTCGAACTCTTCTCCTGGGTGAGGGCGCGCAGTCTCCTCCTCCTTCGGACACTGCGGCAATCAACTTGATCATCCAAAAGTCAGCGAAGTTTGGTGTCACTCTCAATGCTTCGGAGGCCTGCGCTCTCCGGGACTTCTCCGGACCCGCGTTCTGATCGGCGGGCTGCTTGTAGCTTGTTTTAGGTGCCTTGTCTTTCTTATGTTTCGTATATGTTCCTGGAATGTTAGAGGGCTAAATGATCCCTCGAAGCGGGCTTTGGTCAAGTCAGTGGCCTGTACCCTCAAGTCGTGTATCTTCTGCTTCCAAGAAACAAAAGTTACTGCTTTCCCGCGTTCCTTCCTCTCCTCTCTTGCGGGCCCGGGCATCGATAAGTGCCTGTTTTTACCCTCCTCGGGGGCCTCGGGCGGACTCGTCACCTGCTGGAACTCCAGGCACTTCACCTGCTCCGAGTCCATTGTGCGGGACCGCTCTCTCACTCTGCGGATGACCCACGTAGCGTCCGGCTCTTCCTTCTACCTTACCAATGTCTACGGACCTCCCTCCTGGGAGGGAAAGGAAGAATTCTGCCGGGAGCTTGGTGCGCTTAAATCTGTCTGCCATGGGGCCTGGGCTATCTGTGGAGATTTCAACCTCACCCGCTCTGCGGCCGAAAGGCAGGGTGGCCGCTGCTGCAACCGCCTTTTGACCTTGTTCAACAGCCTGTTCAACGAACTCGAGGTGGTGGACCTCCCCATCCGCAACCAGTGTTTCACCTGGTCCAACTTGCAGTCCCCCCCTTCTCTCGCTAAGCTCGACCGCTTCTTGGTGTCAACCGAGTGGGAACTAACCTTCCCCCTCTCCGCGGTCTCGACGCTGCCTAGAATTACCTCGGATCACTCCCCTCTACTCCTTAATTTGCCTGCGAACCTTGCCCCTCGCCCCTTCAGATTTGAGAAGGTATGGCTAACCAGGGACGATTTTGTTTCCATGGTGCCGATCTGGTGGCAAGAAACTCGGGTCAAGCCGGATAGACTTCGGAGCGTCCTCATCTTCAACGATAAACTCAGGCACTGTCGCAACCGCATCAAAGAGTGGCGGTCCACCAACTTCTACAACATCTGCAAAACCAAGAGGGAGGTCGCGGAGGAAATCCAAAGGCTGGACTCCCTTGAGGAACGCCAGCGCCTGACCCCACCTGAGCTAGCGCAGAGGACTAAGCTTAGAAATCAGCTGAAAGTCGTCATCGTAGAGGAGGAGGTTCTGTGGCGAACCAGATCCAAGCAGCACTGGCTGAAAGAAGGGGACGGAAACACCAAGTTCTTCCATGCAACGGCAAGCGGCAGACACAGATCTAACCGAATCGGGACCATCCTGGACGATGATACCACGCTGGATAGGGAAACGGACAAGTGCGACTACTTCTACCACAAGTTCAGAAACCGGTTTGCGCCTGACCATCTTCCGGCCACCTCTTGCGGTGACTGGAGCGACCTCTTTTCCGACAATACAACGCTGAGCCAGGCCGACCTCACCGCCCCCTTCACCCTTGACGAAGTTAAAAAAGCGACCTTCCAGCTGTCCGGGGATAAGGCGCCGGGGCCTGACGGATTCAGCATGGCCTTTTACCAAAGATTCTGGGACGTCATCAAGACTGACCTTCTCAAAATTTTGATGATCTCTTCGAGGGCACTCTCGACACGGGCCCCATCGACTATACGCATATCTGCTTGTTACCCAAAAAGGAAGGGGCAAGCTCGGCAAATGACTTCATGCCCATCAGCCTCCTCAACTGCGTCCAGAAGATTATCTCGAAGGTGCTCACGAACAGACTCCTCACTGTCCTGGGGAAGATCATCTTCCCGTCCCAGTCGGCCTTTATCAAGGGAAGGTTCATCCTCGACTCCTTCGTCACCGCCAGCGAAATCATCAGCTGGGGCTCCAGCAAGCGCATCGACTGTGTGGGAATCAAGGCGGACTTCGAGAAGGCTTTCGATAATGTCAGCTGGAACTTCCTCAAACACATACTCCGCTGCCTAGGCGCTAACCAAAAATGGTGTGACTGGATTGATCAGTGTACCGTTAACGGCAAGCTCGCCATCCTCGTCAACGGCACCGCCACCAAATGGTTCAGGATGAAGAGGGGGCTTCGCCAGGGAGACCCCCTCTCACCCTTTCTCTACCTGCTGGTAGCCGAGGGACTCGCGCGCATGACTAACAGAGCCGTTCTCAACCATTTGATCACCGGGGTGGGACCTTCGCAGGACACTAGAATCTCGCTCATCCAATTTGCGGACGACACTTTCTTCTTCTGCCAAGCCAAGGACAGACAGATCCGCAACCTACGCTCCCTTTGGTTACTCTTCGAATGGGCTTCTGGGCTTAAAATCAACACGTCAAAATCGGAGCTCCTCTACCTGGGCAACGGGAACTCTAAAGGAGTACGAATCGCGGCAGCCCTAAATTGTAAGCTTGCCTCGCTACCGCTCAAATACCTTGGACTACCGCTGCGAAAGGGACGCATCCCGAAGGACGACTGGCTGCACTTAATCTCCAGAATTGACCTAAGGATCTCCGGGTGGCAAGCCAAACTCCTCTCTTATGGGGGAAGACTCACCCTGGTCAACTCGGTGCTGTCGAACCTACCGCTCTACTACTTCTCGGTATTCAAAGCACCTGCCTGGGTGATCAAGAGAATCGACTCGCTTCGCAGAGCCTTCTTCTGGAGAGGAACCAGAGCTACCTCAGGCGGCAGTTGCCTTGTCAGCTGGAAGACGGTCTGCAGAAGCAAAAAAGACGGTGGTTTGGGCATCCTAAACCTAGAAAGCTTCAACACCGCCCTCCTGGCCAAGTGGTGGTGGCGCTTCCTTTCCACGAATGCGCCACTCTGGGAGCCTCTCGTCACGACGCTTTATTACCGCCGCAGAAAACCGCTGTGCGAGGGCTCATCCTTCTCGCCTCACTCCCACTGGTGGAGAAGTGTGGCTCTAACCAGGGATCTCTTCAAGTGCGCCACGACTCACTCGGTAGGAAACGGAGCCAGGACCAGTTTCTGGTCTGATATCTGGGCAGGGAACTCGACCCTCTCTACCCAATTCTTCTGCATCTTTGATCGGGTCAGCGACCGTAATCTCAGGGTGAGCGACTGCTTAGACCAGAACGGCTGGAACTGGTCCAAAATCCTGGAGGGCGTAGAGGGGGGCTCCGCCATTCAAGAGAATGCAATACAGGAATTGAAATCGACAACACCTCATCTGTACCCCACTGAAGCCAACGACGAATTCCTGTGGCGTTGGACCGCCTCTGGGGTCTTTACTGTTAAGTCATTGTACAGCTTCTTGCAGGACAGCGGGGAAACAGACAGCCGCTTCACCGAGCTCTGGCACACTAAAATGCCCCTGAAGGTTAAGGTATTCGTCTGGCTCCTACTTCGCAAGAGACTACCAACCAGGGACACCCTCCAAAAAAGGAACTACAACGGCCCAAGTTGCTGCAGCATGTGCCTCGGCCCAGCGGAAACAATAGACCACCTTTTCCTCGCCTGCCCCAGCGCTATTTGCCTGTTAGAGGCTCTTCTACCTAACAAAACGGAGATCCGTACCTGCCCGGACGTCAACACGCTTTGGGAGGCCACCAACCGTATAAGAGGGGCCTGGGGCAAAAGGAAACTTCTCACTATCGCGACCGCTTGGTGGATGCTGTGGCTTGAGCGGAATAGAAGGGTTTTCGACGACAAGAGCCGCAGACTCGACGCTACCCTCGCCGACATTAGGGTCTGCCGGTCGCATTGGTCCCGTTTCTGTACCTAAGACCGGGGCTATCCCCGACATCTGGTGTTTCGCGTTATGTTCTTCCTCTCTCTTTTTCGCCCCTCTTCTAACCCCTCCTCTGTCACCCGCCTCTGTGGCCGGGTGACAACTCTACTGTAGCTAAGTTCATTTCTTATTGAATGAAGCGGCAGCATGCTGTCTTTTCTCTAAAAAAAAAAAAAAAAAAAAATATTAGTCCCAAAACTTTTGAGAAAAAAAACAAGAACTGTTTGATAAGGATCGCAGGTTTGGATTTCGGCTTTCGGGCTTTACGAATATAACATCTGTAACGTACTCCAGCTTAAAAATAGGCCTCTGGCCTACCAAATTTGGTTGTTGGGCCAAATAAACCACAATAATTTTCAATTTTCAAATTCTTCTATAATTTGTGGAAATTATATTTATTCGTTTACGTGTGCACAGCAGTAGCATGCATGCAGTAGCTTATTTGTGCTTATTTGTGAGTGTCAGATTTCTGATTCTCCGTGCTTCATGTTACTTTACATGCATTTAACAAATTTATAATTTGGAGATTTTGTTACGATAAAAAGCTAAAGTAAGCTTCAGAATATATATATATATATATATATATATATATATATATATATATATAATTGCAATTTTGTGGAATTTCTTATCATTGGCATGTAAATAATTATAGACACACGATATAGGAGGCAAAACTTCATACAATTATTCTCTGATGCTTTATGAACTTTTATATATATGCACAGTATATTATTACAATTTCCCGTAATTTCAATCTCAAAACCCTATATATAATTCTATTCAAAAGGTAAGCTTTCGTAATTACATCAAATTATTCTCCCAAATATGACTCAAACTCTATCGACTATCGTAATAATCTGGATGAATTTTGTTTATTTGCAATGAATTTTGGCTTTACAATCGAGCTAATTAATTTTATTGAACACCCAAAAATGAAAAGTGAATCAAGAATCTCTATAGAATAGCTAGAGAGATAAGGCTTTTGAATTTGGTGACTTCATGAACTATTGGTTAATTTGATTAGAGTATGGATGAATAAAAGCTGAGCTCATCTCCCATATATTGATCGATTTCGCAATCACGCGAGCATTGGTAGCATTATTGAAGAGGAATACTTTCGCAGCATCCCAAATTGCCTTGGTTGGATACAGACGCGACGTAATGCATGTCCTCCCCTCTTGAGCAAAGCTCTCTACAATGGAGTGATCCACCTGCATGCATGCAATGAATTTGATAAATAAGTATATATATACTTCTATGCTGCATGTGGATAGGCAAATCAAGTGCAAAAAAAGCATGTCATGCATGCTAACATCAAGACTATGGACCCTCAAAATGAGTTTGATATCCTCAATTTCTCATTGTTAATTAGAAAACAGTTACATAGTTAGGCATGAAAAGGTACCTAAAAGGTTTGAGAGACATTACATTAACTATATATATTTTAGATTCTTGGAGGAAAAATATTGAGGAGAACCTAAGTTTAAGTCTTCTCACATAGCTCCTTAATTACCATGTTCTTACACGAAAAAATGACACGAGGATTAATCTAACAACTTAAGCTTTTGAAATTGGAAAGTTCCGACATGTGTGTCAAGTCCGTGTATACGAGCATGAAATACTAAACGGATCGAATGTAGTGCTAAATATATTATTGACATGATTCAAACTTACAAGTATCCTCAGTGACAAGCTTTCCCCATCGAGCGTCGGAACTGAGCTCCCGTACACTCTCTTGACAAGGTCATTCGCCAAGGATGATCTGCGTTAGGCAACCGAATCACAAATCATAATTAAGATCCATCCCATAACTCTATTCATTCCACCACACATGTCCATTACTACAGTTGCTAATAACAAAGTTAATTTTACTATTGACAGATTGATACATTAAATCTCGTCACGTATTCTTATTGGATTTGATCGTACTCTATGAAGCTATTTTGTCTATAGTAAAAATGACTCTATTAATTAATATCCTTGTTGTTGAAAAAAAGAGAAGGGGAATAGAAGTATGGATAATCACCTTTTCTCATCTTGACAGAAAAAGGTACGAAGCCCGCCGTCCACCGTTCTTACGACGTAGAAATAAACTGCAGTTTGCTCAGTTAGATCCGTATCAGCCAACACGAGCAGCCCAAACGGCCCTAGTGCCCCTTGCCCAGCAGCTCCTCCGCTCGTGCTGCAATTGTACTCAACGTCGGCCTCAACGGTGCTTGCCAATGCTGAAGGGTCTATCTCAAACTTAGCCAGTATATCCAACTACGCACATTACGATCGATGTGATCGAGTTTAATTTGTTCAGTTTGAGTTTGATCAAATTCGATAAATATGACATGTGCATAGTAAAAATTGTAGCTGAAATCGTTTGACTAACACACCTGTGAGGCTTTGTTGACATGTAAAGGGATTACTGATCCAGGGCCGATGCTGATGCTGCTGAAGTTCGTACTACGAAATCGAAGGCTATTTACCTCATCCACGGGCCATTGGAGAAGATTAGTACCTGTCTTCGAATCGTAGCGAACTGTCCTTGGAATGGTCTGCGATGTAAATTCGATCGACAACAAGAGGAGAGCATTGTTGAGACAAGAGCAAAAGAAATGAAATGAAATGAAATGAAAGTAAATTAGATGATTAATTCGATCGAGTACGTACGTAGTTCATTTCACATGCACACTGGCATAACAAACACAAATAGTCATTACAAAAACAGAGAAAGAAAAAAGGGCATACCAATCCTTCTTTTATATATAATCTAACTTTATACATAGTCTCCACCATTCATTTCAATTCTTAGTGGTAACAAATAAGATGGAAAATAAACAAAATTATTGTTCTAATTAACTCCCAGTGCAACTTATAGGGAATTAACCTTGCATGGGGTTCATGTTAAGCATGCTAAAATCTCTAAGGAATAATTAATTCAACACATCATAAATATTAAAATTTAACTCTTAATTTGTAAAGAGTATAGTTGAGTTTTACATACAGTAAATTGCTGAACATATCTGTATGAATAGTCAACATGTTAGAGAGAGAAAGAGGGAGGGTGAGAGAAAGAGGGAGGGAGAGCGAAAGAGCGAGGGTGAGAGAAAGAGGGAGGGAGAGCGAGAGTGTTTCCGTGAGCGTGAGCGGGAGAGTGCGTGGACGCGGCGGCGAGCGTGGGAGTGCGAGGAAGAGCCGGAGGGGGCAGGTACGCGTGAGCAGTGGGGGAAGTGAGAAGATTTGGCTGCGGGCGAGGAGGGCTGGGCCCCGCAGGGTGTCCTCTCCCTCTGTGGTTGCGTGTGAGGCTGGCAACCGTGCTGGGAGGCGGGTTGATCGGGCGGACAAACAACCTGGGATTCTCGGTCCTGGGCCTGCAGCACCTCCTCGGAGTAGCGGCAGGAGGCACGTCCATGTCAACGATGCTGCGTCCTGTCCTCAGTCGGCGAGTACGTCGCGTCTTCCCCGTCAACCTCGGCTCTCTTCTCGCCAACCTCGGCATCTTGCCCTGCGGGATGCACCTATGGTCTCTTGGGCTGACCCGCTTTGCACCTACTTTGGGAAAGACGTGGCGCCCGCGTCGCACGCAACCTCGAGGGGACAGAGCGGACGAGACTCAACCTCCCTGCGCTCTTCTACTCGGCGGTCCGTTGGGGGCAGCTTGGATTCCTGTGTGCCTACCAGACGCACTGCCCACGGACCCTTAACCTATAAAGAGGCTTTACTCCTCCGTTCCTCCCCAGTGAGGGTCCGCCCCCATCGTCGTCACCCCACTGACCCCGGCCCGTCGCGCCTGGCCCTCGGCTTCACCCGCACCGCCGCGCGCAGAAGGTGCTTTAGATGCTTAGCTTCGGACCACCTTGTCCGTAACTGCAGAGACCCCCTCCGCTGCGCAGTGTGCTTTCAGGTGGGGCACTGGGCCAAGCGCTGCCATCTCCGGACCCGGAGCGACAAGATGATGCGAGGCGGAGGCAGGAACTTTCGTCCGCAGTTAACGAAGACCTTCGTCCCCTTGTCAGAGGACTTCCGCAGACGACAGCTCCGGTGCCGGAACGCGGTGTTGGCGGACGTCGTTGGCCGCTCCCGACTGGGGGTCTACCCCCAAGGCACTCTGGCGGCGGACTTCGCTGATCGTTACGGTGGCTACCCGGCAGACTTCCTGGCGGCATCGTACGGGGAGCGGGATTACGTGGTGTTCCTCCCGGAATGGGTTCGCCCGGACGAAATCATCAACGGCGGTCCCCTGCACCTCCGGCATTGCCGACTCCATTGCTTCCCCTGGGACCCCTACCGGGAAGCCGAGGCCTCCAGACTCTCCTACAAAGCGTGGCTTAAGCTCTCCAACCTGCCCTTCGAGTGCTGGTCCCGCGACCGCGTCTCGGCGTTAGTAAGTGGGTTCGGCCGCTTCCTCGAAGCCGCCGAAATTAGCACCAACTTGGACGACCTAACCGGCTACAGGTGCCTGGTCGCCGTGGACGACCTAGCCGACATCCCGGAGGCTCTTTCCATCTCCTTGGGTGGCTTCGTCATTACCGTGGCGGTGCACATCAACAGTACCGCCCCCTTCGGCGGTGACGACCATGGCATCCCGTTCATTGGGGGAGGGCCCAGCGAGGGGGGGGATCAGACGTACCCCCAGGGCGCGAGGCTCGCCAGTCGGATCGCCGTGGTCGGGCTGGGGGACGACGGCGACAGCTCCAGAGACGCCAACCGCGACGAACAGGACATCTCGTGGGACTCCTCCGAGATCCGTGACCGTAGGCGCGCATCAACGGCGGTCTCCGGTTTGCACCGGCCCTCGGCGCCCCCTCCCCTTGGGGGGGTCACTGGCAACGCTGTCCTCCTAGGGCCGCGGACTCCCCCACCGGAGGGCGATGACGGAGGCAGCCCCGAGGGCTCTGACAGCGGCAGCCCAGGGCTGACGATCGCTCCACCTGCCCCGATCCCCTCCCGAGGCGCCTCGGGCTTCGACCTTAGGGCTTGCGCGGGGATGGGGGAGGTCCTCGAGCGTCGTTATTTGCCATTCTCTAGCTCTTTTTCAAATTTAACCCTCCTTCTGGGTATGCGCAGTGTACCGATCCACCCTTCTCTGCTGCTTTTCTCTAGAGCGGTCGTTGAGCACCGCGAGACCTCTGCTGATTCGTCGTTGGTCTGCGGAACACCTAGGCCCCCGCGCTCCTGGGGACGCGTCCCCCCCTCCTGCAGCCTCTCCCTCTCCCCCGGACCGGGGCCCACGCCGCTCGGGAAGCCTGCGCCCGCGACTTTCGTGGAGCCCGCGTTTGCCTTGGGGCCCAACACCCCCTTTAGGCTTGCTTGGGCCGGGCCAGCGGCCTCGCTTCACCTTACTTGCCGCTGCGCTGCGCTCTGGGCCCCCCTCTCGGCGCCCGGCCCGGCCCAGCTTTCCGCCCTACTTTCGCGTGGATCGGGCCCCCTGCTCCTCTTGTGCAAGTTGGGCCCGTTCCCCGCTCGGACCAGCTCCGGGCCTAGTCATGTGCTTTGCCCGCCCCCCTTCCTGGGCCCTTCGGGGATGTTTGGGTCGGACGACTCCCCCCTCGTGTCCGGTCCCAACTGTGGGGACCACAGCCCAACGCCGGACCTCCCGCCGGACCTCCCGTGTGACCATCTCGAGCTCCCAGCCGGCGGGCCCCTCGTGATCGCCGCCAAGCTTCCGAGCCGCCCCCCCACCACGGCCGGGTCTTACCGGTCGGAACTGTGGACTCCTACTCCTACCGCCGGCACCCCGGGGGGCCCTTTACTACCTAGCCCCGCCGGCCGTTGCGCCGTCTGCCTTGCTACCCGAACCAGTCAGTGCGGGCCCTGCCTGGCCGCGGGCTTGGGGGCGACCCCAGCGGTGCTGCCTCCCCCCGCCGAACCGTCAGCTCGGCTCCCCGGGTCGGCACCAGCAGGATGCCTGATCCCCGCAGGATGCCTGAGCCACTCCGAGCACCTGGAGGCTCCGACGCCCTACGACTTGGATGGGATAGCCGTCGACTCCACCTCTCAGACGCCGTCCCAGTGCACCACTCAGCGGCTGCCTCCTCCTCTATTACTGGAGCCTCTCAATCCGACCAATCCCAGGAGGAGCCCGAGGCTGGCATCGAAAGGGGGGATGCAGGCCCTGGCTTCTGCGATGGCCCGGAAATCGGCGCGGCTGGGCCCCCATCCGGCAGCCGACGGAGGGGGGGGAAGGCGTGCGACGATCGCCAAGATCAAACGCAAGGGCGCCAAGCTGGGCATCCTCCTGAGTGAAGAAGAAGCTGCCTCACTCCTGGCTCTGGCGGGCCATGGGCCCTAGCCACGCTACTTGTCCCTCTGCCAGGGTGTTTTACTGGTGTTTTTCCTTAGTTATGTTACAACTTTGTTCCTGGAATGTTAGGGGTCTTAACGATCTTACCAAGCGTGGTGTGGTAAAATCGGTTGTCAGGGGTCTTAAAGCGTCTGTACTTTGCTTCCAAGAAACTAAGCTGAGCTCGATCTCGCGCTCCTTTCTGTCTTCTTTCGCCGGATCGGATTTCGATAGCTGTCAATTCATCCCTTCGGCCGGGGCATCCGGCGGTATCGCCACCTGCTGGAGCTCCAAATTCTTTGCCTGCTCTGAAGTCTTGGTGCGAGATCACTCCCTCACGCTAAAGTTGAGGTGCCTCCGCAGTGGCACCGCCTTCTATCTGACGAACGTGTACGGCCCCCCGACCTGGGCTGGCAAGCACGCCTTCTGTCTGGAGCTAGCGGCGCTTAAACCTGTCTGCTCTGGGCCGTGGGCAGTGTGCGGGGACTTCAACCTAACTCGGTCTCCTTCCGAAAGGCGAGGAAGCGACTGGTGCAATCGCTTATCGGCCTTGTTCTCTAAGCTGATCAATGATTTGGACCTGCTGGACCTCCCCTTGCTCAACCAGAGTTTCACGTGGTCCAACATGCAAAGCGCCCCCACCCTCGCCAAACTCGACCGCTTCTTAATCTCAACTGATTGGGACCTTGCATTCCCCCTCTCCTCGGTCTCAGTGCTGCCAAGAGTCACCTCGGATCACTCCCCCCTCCTTCTCAAGACGCAGAGGAGTCTCGGGCCTAGCACCTTCAAATTTGAAAAAGTTTGGCTCACTCGTAGCGACTTCGTCTCACTTGTGCCGACCTGGTGGAACGAAATTGGATGTAGGACGGGCCCGCAAGGGAGCATCCTAACATTTAACGCGAAGCTCCGCCACTGTCGCAAGCGTATCAAAGAATGGCGATCCAAGAGCTTCCACAGCATTTCCAACGCCAAGCGAACCTTGGCGGAGGGGATCCAGAATCTGGACTCTATGGAGGAACACCGGGGCTTGACCTCGCACGAACTTGACTCGAGAAGGAGCCTCAAGACCCAGCTGAAAGACATCATTAGCGAAGAAGAGACCCTCTGGAAGACCCGAGCCAAACAGCATTGGCTCAAAGAAGGGGATGGCAACACCAAATTCTTCCACGCCATGGCTAACGGACGACGCAGAGCCAACCGGATTGGGAACATACTGGACGAGGGCATCACTATCGAAAGGGAAAAGGACAAGGGCGACTATTTTTTCCGTATGTTTAAGAACCGTTTCGCGCCGGCCGACCTTTCCCCCTCTCCGTTCGGCGACTGGAGTGATCTCTTCCGCGACAACCATGCGCTGAGTTCGAGTAATCTCACCTCACCCTTCACACTCGAGGAAATCAAGATCGCTACTTTCCAGATGAGCGGGGATAAAGCGCCGGGGCCCGACGGGTTCAGCATGGCCTTCTACCAAAAATTCTGGGACGTGATCAAAGACGATCTAGCCAAAATCTTCGCGGACCTTCATATCGGCACTCTGGACACAGGTCCCATTGACTATTCACACATCTGCCTCATCCCCAAACGGGAAGGAGCCAACTCGGCAAACGACTTCAGACCTATCAGCCTCATCAATTGTGTGCAGAAAATCATCTCAAAGGTGTTGTCGAACAGACTGGTAAAGGAGCTCGACAATATTATCTCCCACTCGCAATCCGCTTTCGTCAAAGGCAGGTTCATTCTGGATTCCTTTGTCACGGCCAGCGAACTAATTAGCTGGGGCGTAAGTAAGAAAATCGATAGTGTTGGGGTTAAAGCGGACTTCGAAAAAGCCTTCGACCATGTGAACTGGGACTTCCTCCAGCACATTCTCCGCTGTCTCGGCGCTAATCAAACTTGGTGCGGCTGGATCCACCAATGCATTGCGAATGGCAAGGTCGCCGTCCTTGTCAACGGCACCCCAACTAAGTGGTTCAAATTGAAGAGAGGCCTTCGCCAGGGAGACCCTCTCTCGCCCTTCCTGTATCTGCTAGTGGCAGAAGGCCTGGCGCGAATGACCAACCGCGCCGTCCAAAACGGCCTTCTACTGGGGGTTGGACCGGCGAGAGAGCCAACAACCTCAATCATCCAGTACGCAGACGACACTATCTTCTTCTGCGGCGCGAAAACCAAGCAACTCCGCAACCTGCGCTTCCTGTGGCAGACCTTCGAGTGGGCCTCCGGCCTCAAAATCAATAGGACAAAGTCGGAACTGTTCTATCTGGGCTGCGCCACCAATAAAGGGGAAAGACTCGCGGCGATACTGGACTGCAAGCTAGGATCGCTACCAATCAAATATCTCGGTCTCCCCCTGAAACAGGGAGTGATACCGAAGGACGATTGGCACCTCATCATCAACAGAATCGATAGCAGAATAGCTGGATGGCAGGCTAAGCTCCTTTCGCAAGGGGGGCGGCTCATCATGGTGAACGCTGTGCTCTCGAGCATCCCCCTTTACTACCTCTCTGTCTTCAGGGCACCGGCCTGGGCCATCAAAAGAATCGACTCGCTGCGCAGAGCCTTCTTCTGGAAAGGCAGGAGCTCCATTTCAGGGGGCAGCTGCCTGGTGGATTGGAAAACCGTCTGCAGAAGCAAAAGGGACGGGGGACTGGGCGTTCTGGACCTGGAAACCTGAACACGGCCCTTCTTGCGAAGTGGTGGTGGAGATACTTCACCATTGAGGGGATTCCCTGGGGGCCCCTAGTGAAGAGCCTCTACTACCGCCGTAGAAGGCCCCTGACCGAAGGACCGTCCTTCAGACCCTTCTCGCAATGGTGGAAAAGTGTGCTCGGTACGAGGGAGCTCTTCCATGCGGCACGTCTAGATCGATTGGAAACGGCGAATCGACTGGATTCTGGTCAGATATCTGGGCAGGGAACTCGAGCCTATCGACCGTATTCCCGGAACTTTTCCATTCAGTCACTAATAAGCAAATTCGGGTAATAGACTGCACCGACGAGGCCGGCTGGAACTGGGGGAACATACTGGAGGGCATTTCCCAAGACCCACCAGGCCTCGACGAGCCGATTCAGCAGCTGAAGCTGTTACTGGCAAACACCCGCCTCACAAATACCAGAGACACTTTCCACTGGAGATGGACCGCATCCGGGCTTTTCACTGTTAGGTCCTTGTACAGTTTTCTGCAGGATAGCGGGGAAGTTGACACTCGCTTCAAGGCGCTCTGGCAAATCAAGTCACCGTTAAAAGTCAAAGTCTTTGTCTGGCTTGTGCTCAGAAGGCGGGTGCTAACGAGAGACATCCTCGTCAAAAGGAACTGGATCGGGCCGTCCACCTGCGAGATCTGCCTCGGAAACGAGGAATCTGCGAACCACCTGTTTGCCTCCTGTACCTTAGCTAGAGCGCTGCTACAGGCCTTACTGCCCAACCGTGTGGAAATTTCCAACATCTCAACCGTCGTAGGACTGTGGGAAACGCACGCGCTCAAAAAAGGGGGACTGGGCAGGAGAGCGCTGATAACGCTTGCCGCCACGTGGTGGTCCATTTGGTTGGAAAGGAACAGAAGGATTTTCGATAGCAAGCGCCGCTCCCCCCGAGAAATCCTAGCCGACATCAGGCTCCACCGCTCCTACTGGTCCAGATTCTGTGTTTGATTTTTTTTTTTTTTTTTTTTTTTTTTTTTTTTTTTTTTTTTTTTTTTTTTTTTTTTCGGCTCGACCGCTCGTTGCGGGCGTGGCCCCTCTGCTAAATTCAATCCCGTAATGAATGAAGCGGCAGCATGCTGCCTTCTCTCAAAAAAAAAAAAAAAAAGTAAATTGCTGAACATGTTATCGATTTGAATTAGTTAATATGATATACTAAATTTGTTAGCGTTATATAAATTTAAAATTTCTTATTTACTTCTGTTACTTATCAAATTAGATAATATTCAATTTATTAAGTATCCGATTCAAAAAAATATTGAATTTAAAATTAATTTTTGAATTTGGTATTGTAATGTAAAATTTTAATTTTGAAATTTAAATTAAACTTTAAATTTTGAATCTAAATTGTACTTTTAATCTTAAAGACAAATTTTAATTTTGAATTTGAACTGAAAGTTTTATTTTTAATATTTTTTTATATTTAAAAATTTTGAATTTAATTTATAATTAAGTTCTTTATATCGTTTTGAATTTAAATATAATATGAATTCCAACTATTGTAAGTATTTGCGAAGTTGATAGTATCCTTATCTGTCTTCTGGACCAAAATACCCTTTAGATCGATAGTTGGTGAAGGGTATCTATACCTTAATAGTAGGTCACCTCTGGGTCATTTCACATTTCAACTACTTAATTAAAAAAATAAATGCTCAAGATATATAGGTATATTAAATTATTATTCAAAAAAAAAAAAAACTTTTCTTATCATGTCCTCCTAAAGAAGACAAAATAAAGGGCAAATAAATAAATAAATAAATAAATAAACTTAATGCATTACTATACAAATCCAAAGCACCATTTTGGTGTCTTAATCACCGAGACTTCAATTAACCAAATCAAAATAAATTACTTTCATAAAAAATTCAAAACAAAAACACCACGTCGCAAATCCACCCATTTCAAACTCTATATTATTTTTTATTTTTTTTTAACCTAACTTTGGATCGACATGAGCCACGCCAAATCAATCAGTACGGAAAATAAAATTTCAAGCGAGTAATTCAACCTAAGATACCTAAAATCGTGATCAAATTTAAATTTGTATTCTCGTTGACTAAACTCGTGACTAATCACCAACAAATCGCAATCCTAAATGACACGTGACTGCAGCTTAATTAATTAATTACGTGGTTGGTGTGCTCGTGATTTCATTGGCGTGACAAATTATGATCACGTTGACTAGTTGTTGCCGAAGCTTCTCCGCCAATATATAACTTCACGTTAGGAACTTTGACCATCAAAATTAATTAGTTTTAGGATAATAATAACATTAATAATTTGCATTTCTAATTAATTTTAATCCTCATTAATTACTTTTCGATCGAGAACCCGTACCAAATAATCAACAAAACTTTATTGTAGATCGAGCTCTTCATAAGAAGGGCCGGTACGAATTATTGATCATTTATAAATTTCGTAAATCCTAAATCAATATTTGAGGTTTTTTTTTGAAAAATAATTAAAAATTAAATATAATATTCATCGTAAATATTTAATCACGCTCTTTATCTTTCAAATGTTAAGCTAGTACATGCTTAAAAAATAAGAGATTTTTTAATAATTTTGTAAAATTTATAGTTTTAATCACTTAATTTGTAGCTAGCAATTAAAACAGGATTAATTAACGAGAAATAACTAATGTGGCATTTGAATTTAGCAAATACTTCAAAAAAAAATTTTAAAAAAATTTGATAAGTAAAAAAAAAAGTGTTAAATTTAAGGGTGTGTTTCAGAAGTGCCTATAGTTGAGGGTGTCTCCACACAGTTTTACTAAAAAAAAAGGCAAAGGAAAATACAAATTAAGGAGGAGTACGTACGTACGTACGTAGTTGCATGGTATATATATATATATATATATATATATATATATATATATGTATGCATGGATGTACCTGTACGCCCGCCCAGCCTTTGAGGATATCCGTGTCCTCACTATCAGTCTCACCGCTCCAACCCCACAAAACCCTCCGCTTCCGCACGGGATCGTAGAACGTCTTGGACGCGTAGTATTTGCCGTAGTCGTACCGTAGCCCGATCCCAACGTCCAACCCTTCGTCGTCCGGCGTCCACGTGTCCCCCTCCGAATCGTACGTCCCGATCGCGTAGTAGTCGTGCTTGTCATCGTCCAAGCTCGCCTTCAGCACGTGCTTCACCCCCGGACCCGGTTCGGTTGACGTGTCGAGCCCCTCCCCTGACCCGGTCGAGACCGGGTAAAAGTCCACGCACTCCCACATCCCGGTCCGGTTCACCACGTGGAGCGCCCGGGGTAAAAGCTCGTAGTCCACGAAGTCCCGGGTCTTGTAGATCAAGACCAACCCGTCGTGCTCCTGGTTCTTCGACCCGATCGCGACGCGCCACGCCGAGTCCGACTCCACGAACCACGCCGTGGTCGGATCGCGGAAGTCGGTGAGCCCGATCCCCGGTGGGGGTTGCAGTACCGGGTTTGATTCCGACTTGACCCAATTTCGCAAAAGCGCGTCATCCGGGTCCGCGGGCTCGGCCAGGTTCTGGACCTGGACTGAGTCGTAGGTGGACCCGGTGTACAGCATTATAATGCGGCCGTCAGGGAGGATCGTAGCGGACCCGGTCCATACGCCATTGATATCGTACCAATAATCCGGAACCATGGCCAGGTCGAGATACTCCCACCGGATCAAGTCACGTGACACCGCGTGCCCCCACGTGATGTTTCCCCACACGGCCGAGTCCGGGTTATACTGGTAGAACAAATGGTACCACCCCTTGTAGTGCAATGGCCCTGTTAATTAATTAACAGAATAAATTAAATTAATTAACAATTTTTTTTTTTTTGTTTTACTATAGTGTGTTTTAAAATGGGTTTCTGAATTTTAAACATTTTAATTATATATATATAAAGCACTCAGAAAATTATTATCTTTTAAATTAAGTTTTATTTTGTTCTTCAAACTTTCAACTTGGATGTTCAACATCTTAAATTTTTAATAAAGTTGCATTTTAGTCCTCCAATTGTTCTTACCTTCAACTAAAAATGATTTACTCAGACCTAGCGAGTTCATCTCATTTTCATATACTATAAACTCCGTTTTTTAATTTATTCTTTGTTCAACCAATATTTTTAACCTAACAATCTAAAATGTAAAATCAAAATATGCGAGATGATAAAAAGATAGAAAGAATATATAATTCATGAATATATAAATACACGATGTAAACAATAGTTTATATATATATCCTCAATCGAAAATATGAAAGTATCAATGTAAACACATCATAATATTGCATATATACCAAAATTAAAAACTTTCAAAATGTAAATATTTATTATAAAATGCAGCATAGTTCAAATATTTTTTAAAATAAATTACCATCAGGATCTGATGTAGTGAAGCGAAGAGAAGCCGAATCACGCGCCCGAAGTGGAAGTTAAAAAATGGAAAAAAAAAAAAAAACAAAAACAAAACAAAAAAAAAAAAAAAAGAAATCAGTAAATTTTATATATATAGATTTTTTTTTTTTTACAAAAAAAATGGATTGAATTTATTCGGAAAGATCAGGACCGTTCATCCAGTTCTTCTGCGGCTGGAAGTGGAAGGCCGTGCGCTGCCACAGGAGCATGCGGTGGGTCCACGGAAACTGCGCCGCGGAGGAGCCGAGGATTGGCCACGTGGACTTCTCCGACACGCCCTGCGCCGGTCCACGAGAAGCGGCGGCGGTCCACCGCTCACGAGCCGGTGCGCCCACATGGGTCGTAGTCCCGGTCCACGGGCTCAGCTCGGCGAGGAGCAGCAAAAGCGCGGCCGAGGAGATCGCGATGGCGAGCAGCGTCAACGGTCGAGCTCTACTACGCCTCTGCTGGGGAGGAGGAGGAGGGGAGGAGGAGGAGGGAGAGGGACGTAGGTGCACGGGATGTGATCATCTGAACCGTTCATTTCTCCGCGAGCGGTGATGCGAATTAAATATGCACCCGAGTACGTAGTTGACTAAGGAGGAGGGGAATCGCCCGCGCCAATTAATTAAATGGAGTAGTTTAACTCTTTTTTAAAAAAAATGGCCGAGTGTGTTGTTAATGTTTATGAATTAGAATGAGAGGATATATATATATATATATATGAGGAGAGGAGTTTAATTATGATGGTGCAATTAATGGTGTAGCTCGATATAGCACATAGAATTCAATGCATATATAAGAGATCAGTGAGAGAGATGGAGATATGTACGTAGTTTTGGTTGTTTACGGGTTCTCATCGCTCCATTGCATTTTGGATACAGTAAAAATACTGTACACAAAATAAGCTTAGCCTGTTCATGTGTGGTGTGGAGGACGCATCTGAATTGTCGACTACATCCCAGTGCAGGTGGTCGGCGGAATTTATCTGCAGTATCGACGAGATTTTCTTATGAATAATTAGTTCCGTGGACGTATCCACTAGTAAGATATGCATGAGCACTTCATATTCCGTGTTAATTAGTCAATGATGAAACTTTTATATGTACTGCGTGCATAAGAATACAACTGGTGTTTTTGATTAGTATTTAATAAAATTTTGATGCATCATTAATTAATTCAACACCTAATCTCCCTATCTCGAAAGATTGATCCATCGCTCATTTAGTTATTTAAAATGATATTGTTGAGAGTGCATGGATTGCGGATTGGATCAAAGGAAATTACACAAAGCTTAAATAGCACTTCATTATATGCTATACCTTTAGATCGAAGTAAATAATGCATCAATTATTGTGAGATATATAATTAATATTGTTTTCCTTAACTAGTAGGATGATGAATCAGGCCCTTATTTTTTTTGTAACTTCACACTAAATTAAATTATCATGATACCTCTTCATTAATGCAAGTGAAAATACTATGAGCTTTATATTGAGGATTTTCTCATCCACGCATTCTTAGCTAAAGGGAGGGAAACCACACATTAATAATCTATTTCTGCTTTCGAGTCTCTATCGCTATGTACTATTATTTGAGAAAAATGATAGAGACAAACATGCAAAAGAAGAGGGTTTGTCCCCTTCTAATTAATTCCTTCGTGTAGTTGTACTAGTTTTATACATTTATTAATTGCTTTGACACACAGATGTACGTATATATTGAACATATATATATATATTATCGTTATTTAATTACTACCTGAATTTTAACCTAAAGTGGAGTTCTTTAATTTTCAGATCATACTACCTACATGATCGAGTTACGTTACGTCTAGTACTGCATATTGTTTTAGTTCATTTTCTAATTGTGCTGTTCTATATATATATATATATATATATATATATATATATATATCCACCATTAATTATGTAGAAGTACTTCAAAAGTTATTAGCATAATAAAAAAAAAAAAAAAAAAAAAAAAAAAAAAACCTCTTAAATTTAAAGAGATTATTAAAATTATTCATACTGCTAACATTTCATGCAAAATAATGCTAAATCCCATTTTTCCTATGTTTAACTATCATTAATGCCCCTTTAATTACTATAAAGACAAATTAAATTGAACTAAAAGTGATGCGGCCAATTTAGTGTTACAGTTTCTAAAAAAGTATGACTCAGCCAAATTAGGCCAAAAATCCGTTTGTCTTTGGCAATTTTATACAATTGACGCGAAATTTTTTTAAACAGTTATAATTTTTTACTCAGAAAAACTTTTAAATAGAAGTTTTTGCTTGAATGTCTACTTTTAGTGTGCAATCCCAACTTGAAAAATATTTTTCAAAATTTACACGTCAAACTGTAAAACTGTTATAATAACCCGACCAGCTAACAATAATAACTCGTTGTGTACAAACCACGATTTCATTCTTAAGTCCGTTCATTATTAGTATGGTACATAGTTTCTTGTATATTAAATCACAATTTGATGTTCATCAGATTATGGAATTAATGGAGTGTCACAGCTATTCTAGCCGAGTTTGCAACCCAAATTTAATGATTTAGACATTCTTTTTTTTGTACATTTTAAATTATTTTTGCAAAGTTTTTATTTTTTTTTTTATTTTGAGTCTAATTATTATGTTATTTCTATCGGTTTAAATTTAAAAGTATATTAAAATTTATTATTTTCAATTATAATAGGATTTGGATATTAACCGTGTGTGTGTGTGTGTGTGTGTGTATATATATATATATATATATATATATATATATATATATGACGTTCTGTTAATGTACTTAACTTTAAAGTTAATTAATAATTTTTTTGTTTTTTTCTTGTTCTTTGTGTATTTTTTTTTCCGTCCATATAATTATAATTTTTTTATCTCAACGCGACTTAAGCTTGGGTCAATAGTTAATTACCAATTACATAATATATAGTTACCTATAGTAAGGACTAAATAGGTTATTTTATATTCCAATTCTACTAAAACTGTAATAGCAATTGACAGAAATTAAAGGATATCCACTTTATGACTTTAATTTGATTTTGTAGAGGTAATATTAATATTGATAATTTTGAAAAAATATCTGAAATATTTGCTAAGTAATTTTCAGGGTATGTGAATTAAGTTGACCTTATTCTTTTTTGTGACTCTTACTCTACTACAGGACTATTACCTTATTTTACTCCATATATTTTGGGTTGAGTTATGGTTTTTTACATTCTCTCTCTCTCTCTCTCTCTCATCTCGTCTCTCTCATCTCTCTCATCTCTCTCTCTCCGTCTCTCTCTCTCTCTATATATATATATAGTTTTTTTTTATCCTATCTATGGCATATGAGGGTTTGATTCTCCTGTTTCCCTGTAAAATTAATGTTGACAATCAAGGGGTTTGGTGCTTAATTTAATTAGCTGCTTATGGAGCTAGGGCAACTTACTAATTTGATTAAATTCACTTAGGTGCATGGTGCTTGGTTTTCTGAAAAATATTTTAGAAAATATTTCTCTGACCGAATTTTTTTTTTTTTTTTTTTTTTTTGTCTACTTAATTAGTTCTTCGAAAAAGTAATTTTGTTTTTATTTTTTTTTGTTCTTAGAAAAAAATTAATATTTTTGTTTTTCAAATTTTTTATCCAAAAAATTGAAAACTGTGAAAAAGAAATATTTTTCATAAAAAAATTTAGAAAAAATAATTTTTCACGCTTCTCTGAGGAGCTGTTTGTTCTTCCGAAAAGTATGAAAAAAAAAATTTGAAAAAAAAATGTTTTTCATGAAAAACCTTTATCAGTTTTCCACCTAGCTATTTGGTTCTAAAAAAATTAATTTAATTTTTCAGAAAAAAAAATTCCAAATTTTATAAAAAAACTAGTATTATTATTTTTAAGACTTTTTTTTTAGAAAAATAAAATACTAAATTTTTCATAAAATATGAAAAAGACTCTTCAAAAAAAAAAAAGTTTTTTTTTTTTTGGAATCAAACAGGCAAAAAAACAAAATAAAAAAGTTTTCTAATAAAAACTTAATTTCCTTTCTGAAAAACCTAGTACCTTTTTTTAGTGAAAGACTTTTTGTTACTCCAAAAGAAAACGAATATGCTTACGTCTTAATCAAAGCAAGCTGGATTGACAAGGCATCATCATGTTTTTCAAAAAAAATGAAACAAACTCTACTTAAATCCACATCTTCTTCTACAAATTCTAATTAATTAATCAGCACTATATATATAATATATATATATATATATATATATATATATAGATATAATATATATATATATATGTATATGTGGTATGCAATTCCACATTTGTGGTTTCTTAGAAAATATTTATGTATCTTTGAAACAAACACTACTTAGATGATCCATATCTTCTTCTACAAATTAATGCTTGTCAAAAACTATATATGTGGTATGCAACAATTCATCAATATTATTGTTTCTTAGAAAATGTTTATGCATATATATATATATATATATATATATATATATATATATATATATATATATATATATATATCTTTGAATTAAACCAGCAATAATTTTTCTTCTTTGAAAGGAGGATAGGAAAAAAGAGTGAGAGCGACTCCTCTATAATTCCGGAGCAATCTTCTTCGGATTGAATGAAGAGTGATTTAAGAGGCCCAGAAATAATAACCATACGTGGAGAACTCTAGCTCTTCCATTCTCCAGTTGTAATGGATAAGCTGCATTTAGGGATAGGTGAGATACCTGCAGGAAAAAGGCACCCTCGCGCTTCGGTACCTAACTCCCTTTGTCATGTCTTATCCGATTTTAAAAGAAAAAAATATTTGGAAACTGTGAATTTGCATGCGTACAATAAATCTGGATAATATATATATATATATAATATTTAATGTAGGAGGACTGGCTAGTAATTTAGCTCGTTATTCATAAACTAATTCGTGTTCGATTCACAATGAGTTTAAAGTTGATCGCTTGTTTAATAAACGAGCCAAACACAAGTTGAAAAATTTTCGACTAGAAGTTTTAACGAGTCAAATACGAGATCGTGTATGCGTATATATTCTACTATTTAGATTTTAGACTATTAATTCAAAGTGTAAAGATACTTATATTTTATGAATTTTAATAATTAGATTTAATTTTTAATTTTTTTACTCAGTAGCAGCAGAGCCGACAATCTAACTTGCAACTCATGAGGTGACTCATGTTCAATTTGTTAATAAATAAGTTAAATATAAACTGAATTTTTTTGCTTAATATTTTAACAAGCTTAAGAAAATATTTTTAACAGTGGACAATCTATTAAAGAGAGTAAGGATGGAGAACACAGATTGTGCGCTTTGCAGGATGGAATAGAAATTGTGGACCATTTACTCACACAATGCTTTTTTAATAAATTCTTGTTGGTGATAGTTTTGGAGGAGATCCCCTGTCTATATATGAAGTTGGAAAATGATGTGTTTGTCGTATGGAATAAGTGGACGCTAAGGAGTAGAGTATAGCTTAGCTACTAGTACTAGGCTAATTGGGCTCATTGCCGGCTGGTGAGTCATTTCAACGGACATGATTTTGAAAAAAATTAATGCGGACCTTCGGTTAGCGGTCAATAAAATTATATATTTGATGATTCTTTGGGAGAAATTTCTCTCGACTAAATAATTTTCTCGCTTTATGTAGAGTGCTATCTTTTTTTTTCCTTCATGATCGATCGAGATCTTTTACCTCATCAATTTAGTTTGATTCATATTTCTATTGAATCACGTATTAACGTATTAGTTTTTATCAAAAAAAAAATTAACAAATTAGTTTGTGTTCAAATAGTTTACTAAGCAAGTAAACACGAACAAATATAAGCTCGCTAATATTTTATTTGCCAACAACACTAATTGGTTTGGCAACATCTATTCTCAAATTATTTGCTCAAATTGATGGAGCTTATTCAGTTTATGATTACATTCTTTATAGTCACAAAATTTAAGTAGATCATTAGGACGTATTGTTAAAGTAAAGAGCATATTTATATTTATATTTTTTTTTTAAAAAAAAAATCATGAGAATTTTAGTAGTTTCAACAAAAATATTATAAAATAATTAAGTCATTTACGACCAGTCAATTGAGTAATAATTAACATTGATATGACATCGTGTAGATTTTGTGGTCAAGTTGAAAGTTTGATTGACGTAATTGATGGAAAAAGACTCATAACAATAATTTTAATATAAAATCTCAATGAACAAGTTTTCATTTTTGTACAAGTCAAGTTACTTACGAGTTAATGTTATTATTTTTAAAATATATGTGTCTATATATATATTAACGCCCCCTAATTAGCCTATGATTAAGTTTTTACTTTTTTAAGATAATAAGAAAGTTGTGAAAAACCCTGCAGGGAAAAAAACTTTCCTGAATAATAATATACAATTAAAATTATTAGTTCATAAATTAATATTAAATTAGATTTGGAGCAAGCAGTTTCAAAAATTAAGTAGGTAAAAATATACAGAGTTCACTTAAACTATAGCTAATTTTAAAGAAGATGGTTGAATTTTGTATCCATTTGATTTTAACTATTTGATGGCCCTTTTTTTTTTAAATTCGAAATCACAACTTGTTCAAATTGAGTTATAGTCACGTAAGTTTACTTGAAATACACCTTTTAAAATTAATGGTTAGCGTTAACAATTCGATAAATAGTATCAGAGTCAGAGATCATGAGTTTGATTTTCGTATATATATATACTGTGAATGTGTGCAGCTACCGCGGGATGGAAAGGAATTGTTGACTTTAAAAGGTCAATATTCTGTCATGTGACGAGAGGTTAGATTACATTGAGTCATAATTGAAATAATATGAAACTGATTGGGCCAAGTCATATATAAAGATGTTGTGTCGTCTGTACGCTCTAAATGAATTAATTGTATATTTCTAACAATTCAAACTTTTGGGATTGATGATTAGCACCAACGATCCAACAAGAGCACCTGACTTTTATACAATATATATATATATATATATATATATATATATATATTATATATATATATATATATTAAATAAATAATTTAAATCAAATAAATTAAAAATTTTGATAGTAAAATTATATTTTGAAAGGTTTTATAATTATTTCAAAAGGGGTCGAGATAAGTTCCATACATTCACATATAAATTACTGTATATGGAGCAGTTTAATTATAGGTTTTATAATTATTTCAAAAGGGGTCGAGATAAGTTCCATACATTCACATATAAATTACTGTATATGGAGCAGTTTAATTATACGAGCATTAAATGCTAACAAAAAAACTAAGTGAATTAAGGCCCAAAACTTATGGAAACCCATCGCGGATTTTCATGGGCTGTACAAGTTTGGGCCCACTTTCAAGTGAGGTTCACAATTTTAGCCCATATTTACCAATGTATTAAAATCCGAGTCGACCCGGCCAGTCGGACCGTGACTCAGTGTCCAAACCGGTTCAGCTCAACTCATAAATTCGAACCAACTTAAAACTCGCTCTGACCCGTTCAGACCAGTAGTTCAACTAGTAAACTGGTGAACCAGCCGCGCTGTTTTTTTTTTTTTCTATTTCAATAATTAATTAAAAATATGCATTAATTTTTTAACTATCTATATTTTAAATATATTTTTATTTATATATAATATAATAGGGGTAATTTTCTATATACCCCTAAAAATTTTTCTGTTTTCAGATTTACCTTTCTTAGAAGGCTAATATTAAAACTATCCTTCTTATGTTCCAACTTCTTTCCAAAATACTCCTGAAGTTAAATTTTGTTAGAGTAACATTTGGAACTGCCGTTATCTGTGTATAATTACTATTTTGCCCTTTCAAATTTACCCTAACCCCAAAAACCTAACCCAAACCTAAACCCTAAAACCCTAAACCCAAACCCTAGAACCCTAAAAAAACCCTAAACCCTAAACCCTAAAAACCCTAAACCCTAAACCCTAGAACCCTAAAAAACCCTAACCCTAAACCCTAAACCCTGAAAACCCTAAACCCTAAACCCTAAAACTCTAAAAAACCCTAAACCCTAAACCTTAAACCCTAGAACCCTAAAAAATCCTAAACCCTAAACCCAAACCCTAGAACCCTAAAAAACCCTAACCCTAAAACCCTAAACCCTAAACCCTAAAACCCTAAAAAATTCTAAACCCTAAACCCTAATCCGGGCAAATAGGTATATCTGATAGTTTTCAACTCTGATATTATTTAACTCAGTTTAACCCTAGTTAACTTAACAAAGGGAAACGGTAGGGGTATTTTTAATAACGGTGGAACGTATGAAGGATATATTGGAAAGAAAAAAATAAGAGGGGTAAATCAGATATTTTTTCAGATTTCAGGGTTACACAGGCAATTATTTTAATATAATAATATTTAAAAAAATATAATATAGAATACTTTACTTAGCATATATTTTTCATTGTATACGGTATGAAAAAATATTAATAAATATTTATAATGTTATTCAACCAGATGATTTCATCCGTGACCCAATAATGTAGGCAGGTGTCCCACTTGGCCCAACCCATTTTTGGACTTTAATGGACCACTCATGGGTTGGGACAAAATTTGGAAACATGGGCACCATACATCGTGCACAGTAAGAAAGGAAAAATATTCAATTTATTTTTATAAAGAATTAATAATATATACGTAGTAAAAATCACACTGGTTTAGTTAATATATATATATATATATATATATATATATATATATATGATAGAAAGCACTTTTTTCGCTCCAAATTGCTTTAATTTTTCTATTTTAGAGCTTTTATTTATTTCTCTCAAATCAACTTACTATTTATTCTTTTCAGACTCCTCAGATAACATCACTTTCTTAGTTGTTTTTCTTTTTCTTCCTTCCAGTTCATGGGAGAAAAAGGGAAAAAAAAACTGCAACTTAATCGCTAAGCTACCTAGCTCATCAAATAGAAAAAAACCATACACATGTTAACGTTCCTTTCGTGTTGGAAATGAATAAATGTCAAATCAATTTATGTTATTGTCATAATAAAAGATTTTAAATTATGGCCAGTGTATTATATGTATACAGGTTTTCTTTGACAATATCTGAACTAGATTTGGTATATCAGTTCCCTCTCATGTGGAGAGAGAGAGAAAGAATAGCGTTTATATACTTTCAAAAATATAAGCTTATCCATACTTATAAATTTGTTACCATAAAATTTATATTTAGATTCATGTTATTGTAAAACATTTAAGGAGAGAGAAAGAAAGTACAATTGTAAAAATTTCAATACAAATCTTATGATAAAAAATTCATAAGTAATGGGCTTATACTTTTGAAAGTATATATAAGCTCTACTAGCTCTATATATAGGCTGGAATACTATTAATAGCACTAAATCATTAGTGCTATTAAGTTTTTAACCCTTTAATTAAAAAATGTGTGGTTGAGATAATAGTGGGCCCCTTGGGTTTAATAGGTGGTTAGGAAATAGTAAAATCTAACGGGTGAAAATGATCAAAAGAGTTGATCTAAGGATAGAAAATTTAATAGCACCAATAACTTGGTACTATTAATAGTATAGTAGCCGGATATATATATATATATATATATATATATATATATATATATATATATATATATATATATATATATATATATATATATATATATATATAGTAGAGCTTATATATTTTTAAAAGTACAAGCTTAACTATACTCATGAATTTTTTACCATTGAATTTGTATTGAGATTTATATTATTGTAAAGTCAACTAAAGAGATAGAAAGAGAAAGTACAATCAAATGAATTTCAATACAAATCCAATGATAAAAAATTTATAAGTATAGTTGGGTTTATACTTTTAAAAGTATATACACACACACACACACATACCAGGGATTTTTAGGGATTTTGTACTATTAGCAGCACGGAGGTCTCCGAAATGCTGAGCAGTTTTCGATTATGAAACTTCCGAATCGATGATCGATCAACTCTATTAGAATTGATCTAATATATTTGAAATATTTAGAAGATAAATTTTATGATTTTTTTCTATCATTTACCTAGTGATCGAAATGTTAAAAATGAACGACTAAAAATAAAAACATTACAAAAAGTTATAATGTAGCACTAAAATTTTCGATCGGAGATATTAATATTGTTGTAGATAGTATAAATTCTTTTTTATCAAAATTTCATCTGATTTAAATACTATTACATCGTCAAACATAAAAACGACAAACATCAACCATTAAAAATAATTGATTTTGAGCCATTTTAATCACCAGAATAATAATAACAAAAAATTATAAAATATTTTTTTGTAAATACTTCAAATATACTAGATCAAATCTAACGGATTTGATCATCGAATCGAAAGTTTCATTATCAACAACAGTTTAGGAGCACGAAGGCCTTCGTATTCCTAATAGCACAACAACCCTACTATATATATATATATATATATAGAGAGAGAGAGAGAGAGAGAGAGAGAGAGAGAGAGAGAGAGAGAGAGAGAGCTTATATGCTTTCAAAAGCATGCTTGTGAATTTTTTACCATTGGATTTGCATTAAGATTTGTGCTTTTGTAAAGTCAACTAATTAAGCAAAGTGAAAGGAAAAGTAAATAGCACAAATCGCAATACAAATCCAATGGTAAAAAATTCACAAGCATATTTTTGCTTGTGCTTCAAGGCATATAAGCTCTATCGATATATATAGATATATATATATATATATATATAATATATATATATATATATTGAACTCTTATGCTTTTAAAAGTACCAACTTATTAGTGTTTGTAGGTTTTTAGCTCTTGGATGAAAAGATGTGTGGTTA